>VZUI01050839.1:0-41228 GCA_013401135.1 Cettia cetti | reverse complement strand
CTTCCTGCAGACTCACGTTCCAGGCAGCCGGTCTCAGGTTCCCAGCCACCAGATCCGGAGTCGGTTCGGGTCTTGAGGGACAGGGGACAGAGAGGAAAGAGAATGGAGGAAGCAAAGCAAGCGAAGCAGCAGAGCAGCAAAGCCAGTCACAGCAGGCCGAGAGCCAGCGCAGCAGCCGCAGCAGAAAAGCCCGCGGGGGGGGGGAGCAAAGGTGGGGGGAAGTGCTGCGGGGAAAGGCCGCCACCGCCAGACACAACAATCTCACGATCTGGGATACAGAGGCACCGTCAACCCAGGACAGTTGGTCAAGGCAGGAACCAAAGCGAAGAGCATGGAGCCAAAGAGCCAAGGCAGGAACCACCTGTGTTTCTGTTCATTGCTCAGGGACATTCCAAACTATACACTGAGGCAGGATCAGCCCAGTCCAGGTAAATAGGCTTGGCTCAGTTCAGTTCACCGTGACCAGTCCATCCATTGTTCTTGCACGGGTTCCCATAGGAACCCATCCCTTGGTCCAGCAAGCACACCTGCAGGCAGCAGCCAGCCAGGCCAGAACCCCTGTGTAGGATTTTAGGGTCTTAGTCCCAGTCCTTGGGGGTCTCAGTCCCAGTCCTTGTCGATGGTCGTGAGGCAGATGACATCTCTGGACAGACTCTGACACCCAGTAAAGAAGAGACATGGACATGCCAAACAGAGTCCAAGGAAGGGCCCCAAGGATCTTTAAGGGACTGGAGCATCTTTGCTGTAGGAAAAGATTGAGACAGATGGGAAGGTTAAGGCTGGAGAAGGTGAGGCTCAGAGGGAATCTTACACTGTATGTGAATACCTGAATAGACAATGCAAAGAAAACAGAGCCAGCAGTGCCCAGTGATAGGATAGAGTTAATAGGCACAAATTGAAACACAGGAGGTTAACTCTGAACATAATTTACTGTGATGGGGGTGACTGAGTGCTGCCCAGAGAATGCGTGGATCTCACTCCTTGTGTATATTTAAAAGCTGTCTGGAAACAACCGAGGGCACCTGGTTCCAGGCAGCCCTACACAGACATGGAGTGGAACAGGGAAAGGTCCCTTTCAGCCTCAACCTTTCTGTGATTTTGCAGTTCTCTGAAACAGCCACCAACCTCTCTATTATGTGAGGCTACAGAGTGTGCTGATGAGAAAACCATGAATTGATTTCATCAGAATCACATGAAACTCTCTTCATCAAATTTATTGGCTTTGGTCAAATGCTTCTGTTCACTTTTTTTTAATCCCAAAAATATGGTTGTCTCAGTGCAATTCTGTTAAAACATGGTGCTTTATCCCATAATCTCTGAGGGTCCAGCCTGAATCAGAGTTGGCTGAAAAATAATTAGCGAGACAGCATGGTTGAGTGTGTCTCGAAATATCTAAAGGGTTTAATAACTGAAGTAGTAGTACAAAACAAGGACCAAGGCCAAGCACAGTGTAAGGACAGATCCTAAATGATCCAGATGCTAAAACATCCTGAAAATGCTGTTGGTTCTTTTGTTCTGTCTCCTTTTCTACTTAACAGTTGAGGATGGGTCTATTGGAAACTTGCCAATAGAAAGGGGTACAGGTTTTGACAAACAGCAACAAGGTCCAACAGGTGCTTCTCTCCTGGCACTGAGCCAATTACAAAGAGAAAAACATAGAACTTTCCAGTTAAACTTCCTAAAAAGTCAAGAGGTAAACTGAAACTTTTTTCCTAATATAGAAATGCCCACTCAGGAGTGGGGGTTGCGTTACTACAGGGTTGACCATGGCACTTGACAAACTCTCAGCTCTAAACCTTGAAGGCTGTGGGACATTGAGGTATGTAAGTTAACACATGGAGGAAGTATTGTGGAGACATTAGCTTATATAGCTAATTAATCTATGCTTTGGGGAAGGGACTGAGACCTGAGGTATCTTCACATCAGGATGTCCCTCTAGTTTATTCTTGCTGGTACCTAATAGACTGAAGGAATTTAGTGTATCTGATAGCCTGTAGCTTCTCATAATCCCAGTACTCTCATACTGTTTAAACGTACTCTGTGACAGGTTTTCATTAAAGTTTTATCTTCTGTTGAATCTATCAATACCTGTGTCCATGTGTTCATTTCATTAATTGATGAGCCAATGGATAAAATCTACTGGGTATACATATAACTTAATGTCTATCCTCATCTTTCTAAAAATTCTCTACTTGGAATGATGCCCAGTGCTATTTTCAATGGACAGGGTTTCTCCCTGTACCCCATTCCTGTATCTCTAAAAGTTTCTAATCTCACTCTTCCTGAATGTCACAGTTACCTGTTTCTTCCCTCTTCATGCCCATGCTGTTTTATTTTACTCTCTGCTTTGTCTTTGTGGAGCAGAAATCCAGGGTTATTTCAGTTTTCTTTGTTCTTTTTTTCCTATCTTCCAGGCTTTTTCCACATGCCATTAACTCACTGTCTATATCATTTTTCTAAAACCTGTATTTTACACTACAACTTACTTGATAAAATATATCCAGTGGTATACAGCCGTCCATCCAATGATGGATTAGATAGTGCTTTACCATCTAAATCAATGTAACTTCACACTTCTTAGTCATCTCTTCCCCTTGATTAGACTTGAATCCTCCATGCCAGAAGAGATGCATTACATTTTGCTCAGTGTTACAGCCAGAGTTTTGTGACTCCATTTTATTTCTCTCTGAAGCTGTCAGACAGGAAAGACACTTCATCCACCAACACCTGCCTTGAATTTAAGCTCTTTGCTTTTCTGTATTGTTTGGTAACATGCCCCAGCTGAATCATGTGTTTCCTCCCAAACTCTTGTCCCCTTTCCAAAACTTTTGGGGTCTGTGTGTATATATGTGTGTATATATATATATATATATATATATGTGTATATATATATGTGTGTATATATATATATATATATGTATGCTACATTATTGTTTGAAATAATCTTTCACTTTCTGTGAATCAAGGATAATTATGCCTTTGAAATTCTTTTCTAAAACCTACTTCTTTTGCCCATCCTTTTATCAGTGTCAAATTCGAGTAATCCGCACACTAATATATCTCCATTTTTTAACCTAGATTTTAGACAATATAATAATCTATAAACCATTTATTTAAGCATGTCTAGCCACACAATCTACTTATGGCTAGTTTAAAACTTGAGCCTCTTCTGGATTTGTTAGCCTCATTCTCATTTAAACTTTCCTTTCCTTCAAACTAGTTTTTATTTCCCTGCTGCCAGTGGCAGCAAACATCCTGCTTGTCAGCCTTAAACATTTTATATGTACACTCAGGCCTTCAGTAAGGCAGACAGTGAATCTGCCTGGGAGTCTATCTGAGCCCCATGGAATAGCCTATCCATTACAATTCTCTATAACTCAATTCTACATCACAATTCAGGATTTGTTTTTTTAAAACTTGTATAAGAAAATCATGGTACATGCAAAATGTAATAATAACCATGTAAAAAAATCTGGGGTGTCCCCCCCCCAAAGTGTTTAGCTTTTGACTTTGTAAAGATAACTGAATGCAATCCTTGACATATTGTGTGCAGTCTTCAAAAAAAAAAAACAAAACAAAACAAAACAAAAAAAAACAAACAAAAAAAAAAAACCTGAAAAACACATTGGACAAGGATTAAGAACTGCAAGAAAAACAGTTCAGTAACAGAGTGATGGAATGGTATATCATAAAACTGAGGAAGAGAGTTCCTGTTTCTGAGTGTCACAGTCAAATCAGGAATTGCAATAAATTTCACAATGGTCTTAATAATCCAATCATGGGTCTTTTGTGTTATCTCGTATAATAAATGTGGCAGTGGATCAGCTCCACCTCCTGGAATACGGGCTCTTCAGTCACAGGTAAAGCTATATGCCTCATTTGAAAATATTAAAATATTATAATAATTCAGTTGCCATTTCTCACAGCCATCTGTAAATAGGTAACTTTTTTTGAGCTGCTGGGGTACAGCACTCAAGCAGACCAGAAAATAATATGAAGATGACCGTGTTGCTCCACCCCTGTACAGCTGTAGATACAAGCAGATTAATTGTACTGTTTAGGTAAGGCTAAATCCTTAACTCATGATGGCATCCTTAAGGGTAACGTAACACCACAGGAACTTTTTATGTATCTGCTTATGGAGGAAATATGTAAGGAAAATATGCAAAAATCTTTAAAAGCAGGACAAAACACAAATCCCTAATATTATCAGAACATGACGATGAATTAGAATGGATCAAATCTGAAATGGTTTGCCAGAGTGAGTGCACATGAATGTGGCCTAGAGAAATTATTTTACAGATGACAAAACGTCTTTTCCTCTGAAAAAGGAAAATAAGGGAAAAAAATCTTACTTTATGTAATTTTTTTCTCTTGGGAATAGCCATATTGAAATGCAAATTGAAATTTATTTTAAAGTGTTAATAGACATACATTTAAATATTTTAATTTCAATTTTTTGGTTTCAAGGACTTAACTTGTTAAAAACAGTCTCTTTCTGGATGGTCATTTGGTATTTACTTTTTTTAAAAGTTTAAATTCTTCTGGGTGTTGCAAATTCTGCAAGAGAAAACCTTGCACTGTCATGTGAAAATCAATTCTTGACCTTTTACACAGATTTCACACCTTTGTAGATCCTATAAAGACCACCATCCACATACTGTAAAGGTATGTCATTGCATTTTTTGGCTCACCACCTCTTCAGTGTGTATTGTTTTAGAAAGTCAAAGGAATTATAATTTCACATTACCATGTAAAACTGCACATTGTGTCTGATAGCAAGACATACATGTACATAGAGATCTGCGGTCTTACAAGTTCCTTCTCTAGAGACTGAGGAAAGCAATACTTCTCATTTAGAATAGAAAAGATTTATAATTTATGCATGTTTATTAATTATTTTTAACTGCTTAATGCCAGTTTTATGAAACAAATTGAATTTATACCATTCTGATAGCTACTTAATTGTGCATGAATAATGAAGGTGTAAAATCTTCAAGCAAAGATATGCTTTCGGAATTGAATTGAATGAAGCCTTTTGTTCAATATCAAAATCAAAGATTTTTAGTAATGGTGAATAGTCTGCTCAAATGGTGTTAAAGAACATCAGAGGTCTCACTACAGGAAATTCTGAGTATTTTTCAAAAGATGAATGGCATTACTTGCAAAAAAAAAAAAAACACAAAAAACACAAAAAGGTAAGATTTACCTTTTTTTTCTGTGCAAATTCCACTAGTGTGGTGTTCCACAATGCAATCCACAGACTGGATACAGAGATGCAAGAGGAAGCAGCTCTAGGAAGATGTAAGGAATTCTCCATTTACGCATGTATGTCCCTGGGCATGTTCTTAGCTACAGGCTTACAGTGTAAGGATGTCAAGCAGGACCTTCAGACAGACCCTGGCTGGGACACAGCGGTGAGGAACAGGATAGGGAACAGCAGTGAGGAACAGGCTGGGACACAGCAGTGAGGAACAGGCTGGGGAACAGCGGTGAGGAACAGGCTGGGACACAGCAGTGAGGAACAGGCTGGGGAACAGCAGTGAGGAACAGGCTGGGACACAGCAGTGAGGAACAGGCTGGGACACAGCAGTGAGGAACAGGCTGGGACAAAGCAGTGAGGAACAGGCTGGGACACAGCAGTGAGGAACAGGCTGGGACACAGCAGTGAGGAACAGGCTGGGACACAGCAGTGAGGAACAGGCTGGGGAACAGCAGTGAGGAACAGGCTGGGACACAGCGGTGAGGAACAGGCTGGGGAACAGCGGTGAGGAACAGGCTGGGACACAGCAGTGAGGAACAGGCTGGGACACAGCAGCGAGGAACACGCTGGGACACAGTGGTGAGGGGCAGGCTGGGGCTGGCACGGGCGAGCCTGCGCTGCCACCTGGTGTCAGCAGCGGTGTCAGAGCCTCCTCCGTGGCAGGATCTACCGGGGCGCGCCCTCCTTGGGGCGTATCTCCTTTCCTTGGCTTTACTTGGTATGGACCTACCGCGAGATATGATGAACAAAAAAAACCCCCTGTCGCACGATGTTTTGCTTTCAGATGTTTCCACGAGCAAAACAGTGATGTAATGGCTTCGTGTGAAACCAGCACAAATAATGCTGGTGTTCTCTGACTAGTGAATGTACTGTGCTCTCCTCCCTCTGTTCATCAGTTTTAGTCATGACAGTCCAATGTTCCTCTAGCCTCACCTATGTAATTCCTTCTATATTTATTCCTAATCCAACATAGGAATAATCTAATACAGTATGACCAGGAAGTATAGTTCTAAGCCGCCTTCTCACCCTTGGGGACTTCAGACAGCTGTCTCAGGTCAAAGATGGGGGACCTCTGTAACACCACAGTCCAACCAGCAAATATGTTGCATACATTCTTACTGTGACTGAAAAAAACCCGCACATTTATTTATTTCCAAGTTTGTTTTATCTTTTTAAACCCAAGGAAAATGTAATATGCTGGCAGTGACTGCAAGCACTCAAACCCGGACTAACTGCATTTTCAATTCTCAGGATAGTTAATACCACTAATATGAGGTGTCAGTATTTAGTCCATCCAGTGATCCTCTGATTGTTTTTCAAATTAGTGTAGTGGTTTGAAAATTAGTAATTGTACTGTGAAAAGAAGAAAGGAAGGCACAGGGGAGAAGGAGACAAAAAAAAAAAAAAAAACAAAAAAAACAAAAACAAAAAAAAAAAACTCCCAAATTGTATATGTAACACAGTCCTTTCTAAAACAAGAGCAACCTTTAATTTCCACAGCAGCCTGCTGGAATCCACAGACAGCTAGCAACCGCTGTGCTGTCACAGGGAGTTGGGTATAGGGAGGGCTGGTATTTAGAGATTCATGTCTCTAACACCTCCTTCCTGAGGTTTATTTTCAATGCCCTTAGATATTAAGAAAGGAAATCCTTGATGTAAATTAGAAAAAATCTACACTGGGGTTTTAAGCTTCAGAATAATTAGGTTTCTGTAATTCAGCCCACCCTAAATAAAGACAGAAAGAAATATATATTGTTACTGATTCCTTTTTTTCTTCATGCAGCCTGTGAATTGGCTTTATTCTCAACATAGTGAATATAAAAACATTCTGTGTACAGCCAGCCTCCATTTACTGCAGTTCATTTTGAATCTATAGATTCCTTGAAATTACTAATTGCATTACTAATATTTGATATATTTACTGCCTGGTTCTCTAGAATCTAATGGACTAATATTTTATACTGTTAAATGTGTTTATTCAGTTTGGCAAACATTGGATTTTGTGCTTGGTAGGTTTTTTGTTATTAGGACAGAAAATTTTCTTTATGACATCACAAATCATTTATGGAACTCCTTATATGGCCTATTTTGTATTAGTGTAAATGCTCAACACCTTCAAAAATGAAGGTATTTAAGTGCAGGGTTTAACCATTGCACATGTAGTGTTTTTCTAGTACTTCACACAGCCTAGCTTTAAAGTCTTCATTTGTATATAACTTCTATATATTAAATGTGATTGAAAAATCATGAATTGCTGTGGAAAATAGTCAAAATATGAGCAGGAACATAATACATAAATAATAAGTTTATAGTCTACTATTTTGCTAATAATCCCTCATAGTTTGGGCAGTGAGATCTTTAGTTTAGGGCCAAATCTTGTTCAAACACATACAGTCCTACACAGGTTAGTGCTTACAATTTGGTGAACAAGAAGAGTATTCATCTTGTTTTACAGAGTAAAATGA
This sequence comes from Cettia cetti, assembly GCA_013401135.1. NCBI lineage: Eukaryota > Metazoa > Chordata > Aves > Passeriformes > Sylviidae > Cettia > Cettia cetti. The sequence continues at coordinate 33,500 of VZUI01050839.1, read as the reverse complement.
TGAGAATGAACACTAGAATAATTACTAGAATAAATTGTAATTGTGATATGACTAGACAGTCCTCTTTCTTGATCTTGAACAGAAATACAGAGGAGCTTCATGATCTCTCTGCCACCCTTATTTGATTTTTCTAATCGAATCGGTAAGGATTTCACAATACTCTGCTTAGATGTCTAAGGTAGACACCCACTTTTCTTCTGAAGATAGAAATAATGCCTCCACTGAGAGTTTTTCCATCCTGGTACAGAGACCCAAGGCAAAGGGATGTTATACAATCTTGCTAGTGTTTTTCACTTCAGGGAAGGTACCTTATTTGTTCCTGGAAGCTCTGGCATACAGAATTCTTCTGTTGGTAACAACTCTGCATTATGCAATAATTTCTTCCCTGCCTGTTGACCTGGCCTGTTGTTGGGAGAAGACACAGTTACATGGGGGAGCAATGCACTGCATCATCTCTAGCCACCAAATTGGGATCTGACAGTTAAGCATAGCAAACTAAACTGTTGATGCACTTCTGCCACAGGGACATCATAAGGCCACTTTAAAATGGATATGACAGTGGGTATGTGTTTTTTTCTTTACTAACAAAAAAAAAAGAAGCTTAGTTTATGGTTAGATTGTTTATTAAACCTGAAGATGACATTGATTAAATGAAATTAATTCTGCCCAAAAGTTTAGTCTATGTAGGTTTGAAGGGATTTGATACGTCTGAAGGTAGGTTTAGTTGTTGTCATGCTTATCAGGTGGATCATTCTTGTAATAATGTGGTTTTATTCATAGGTGACACTACTGTATGCAGTTCTTCACGAGACACAACTTGAAATATTTTGATAAAATGAGATGCTTGCGGAAACGATCAGCAGTGTCATTCTTAGGAATCCTTGTTGTTTGCTTGCTGTTCATGAACTTGTACATTGAGGATGGTTATGTTTTGGTAAGTTGCAAAGAAGTGATCCTGGAATTACAAAAGAGTAAAATACCCTTAGTAAAACACCCCTAAAACAGCAAATTGTTGAGGATAAACTACATATGAACTATTTGTGTGAGCTGGGATCTTATTTTTCAGTATACACTGCAAATCTCACCTCTGAGTACTGCATTAAATGCTATTATAGAAATAAAATTATAAAAGAAAATTTATACCCATTCCATCTACTTTAAGCTCCTTGCATAAATAATTTCATTTTAATGAGTTTATTTTGTGCTTTTCTTACTTTCTGTAACTCAGATTTTAGTCTGACAGGTCCAGTGCTACAGCATTAAAAATTAGGCAAACTAAACAAAATGTAGGTTTATGATGTTGAAAAAAAAAGGGGAAATATTTATGTTAGAAATTTCAACAAATAGGCTACTGGCAACATAACATAACTCTATGGTTTTTCTGTAACCTAGGGGTGTTTCAGTGCTGAATGCCAAGTGAGCCCTGGAGATTCAATTAATGGGTTGAATTTCCAGTTCTTTTGAGATTGGATTGGGCCCAGTAAAAGAACATAGTGGCTGAAAAACTGGATCTTACATATAGTAAAATGACTAAACTGCATTTGTTATATTGTGATATGACTAGTTAGTTTTGTCTTTATCTTGAATTGAACAGGGGCTCCATTATTTTGAAGGGTGAATTCTGATCTCATTTGTGTCTGAAAAGAAACAAAATAGCGTGTCAAAAAGTGTAATACACAAGTAATAAAATCCTAAAATTATTTATCAGAACCATAGATACAGTCCTAATTATTTTAAAGTATTATAATTATAAAATTGCTTATAACAGTATTGTAAATATTTACAATATTAATATTATGCTAGTACTTTTTAAATCCACTGAAAAGGCAGCCCATGCTTGTAGAATGTTAGTCCATTACAGACATATTTCTTAGTCTAACACTAAGGTTTTGCACTTTTTTATTTATTTAGCATTTCTTTGTTATGATTAAATTTGACCTGGCTTATCACTTTTTTCCCTAGTTGCATTCTCCCTTATGTTTCTTCTCTGTTCACTAATTGCTTCAAAGTCCCCCAGATGTTTCTGAAAGTGCTTTTATTATCACTGCTAATGGTGTTCCTCTTGGCTTGTTTTTGAAATCTTTTCCTGTCCTATTTGCCAGCTCCCCAGATGGCTCCATGTCTTGTTCTTAATTTGCTCCTCTCCCCCCACCCCCTTTTATAAATTCACTCTCGTTTCTTCTCTCTTCACAGTTCTGGCATGTTTGCATTCATATAGCTCTCAGCCAAGTCTCTTGCCAAGTCTCCTGAGAGTTCTTCCAGGTCTCTTTATACCTTTATGGTCCATCAAGTGTTTTTCAAGTGTGTTAGGATGTTGACTTCTCAGCTTATTTATTTAGTTTTATTCTCAAATTTCCTGACCCTGTCTGACAGCTCCAAACATGCCATGTCTGGTGTGTTTTCTCTGCTGAGGTAAAAGACCAGCAATTTCAGTGTTTGTGGTAAAGAGAAGTATACTTGGGGAAAGCTTTTGAGGACAGCAGGCTAACCACTTTCCCTCAGGGAATGAAAATCTGAAAGTCCTCAGAGTCCCAAAGGCTCTCTGAATTGCAACCAATCTCCTGCTGGACTATCTTCTAAAGGTAACTGAGTAGAAGGAAGACAACTGACTCAGAGTTCCTCCTCCCAGTCCCAGGCAAAAGGTTGTGCAAGGGCTTGTGGTGCTGGTGTCTCTGGCACCAGATGTAAGACAAGTGGTCTTTTTCAAAAGGTTAGAGTATTAACATGACATTCATTTTGGTAAGACTTAAGAAGGGAGAAGAGAAGCTTTCTGGTTTTGTTCAAAGGGTCTCTCATGTCCAGAGAATCCCTTCACTGTTTCCTGCAGGGCATTTGCTGCAGAAATGGAAAGTAAGGGCGCATGTGGCAAAATAGCTGAAGTACATTGGGTAGAGGGTAAGCAGTTGTGCAGTGCTGACACATGTGTATTAGAAAAGCAGTTTAAGGTTCTTCATCTGCAGCATATGAACTACATTTGATCAAGCATTTTGAACACATACTAAGCTAAAATATACCAGATATCATAATATACGCAAGGGGATCTTATACCTGTTCAGAGTTGTAAGTGGATTGTAAGTGAAGCATGTGTTCTGCACTCTCCTATGAATACTAATCGCTATTTTGAGCACTATGCAAAGAACAGCTCTACTGTTGTTGACACTGCATCCTTAGCAGAACAGAGTATCTTCATAAAGGGTGGAGAACTCTGGCACTTCATCCTATGGCACCCACATGAAACTTCCAGTGAACACTGGAATGTAAGTTAGAGGTTAGTTAATAGATGAAAGCCAAAACCATTCTATAAAAAGCTAGAGAAGAAAAAGAAGGAGAGCTAATCAAGTTCCTCAGCTTCACTGACCTCTACATAGATTTCAGTTCTGCCCATCATTCAACAAAAGAATGAAATAGCAACTATTAAAAAGAAATGTTAGCCACAAAAGGCATTTATTAAAGGGGGGGGGAAAGGAAAAGTTTTGTGGTCAGTTTAGATATTTTGCTTGTTAAAATCAAACTTCTTTCTTCTGACATTGTCTATTTCTAAACATTTTATGTAGCAAAACCTCAGCAGAATAAATTTCCATTCCAAAACCTTATGAAACAAGGAATTTTGGTGCTCCATTCTGGAACACATGACACAATATTTTGATATTAAAGAATGGGTTTTGAAAAAAGAAAGTTTTTGGACCAGCCTTTTTTCTTTTTCATTTGACATTTTTCATGGAAAAATCTCCTGAGGTTTTGGTGTATTTTCTTTCTAGATCATTGTGTTATGTTTTATTCTTGAGCTTGATCATCAAACTTCCTCTCATAATTTATGAGCAAATGCAAAGTGGCACATAAGCACTAGAGAGAAATTACTCAAGAGACACTGAGGATCAAGAGAGCATAACAGTGCAGGTAGATGCCCCTGGATGTCTGCCAAAGATCTTTACTAAGCTCAGAAGTGGATTATTTTCTACTTCTATGCAAGAAAAACAATGAACTATAAATGAATGTAAGATTAGTTTACAGAAATATTTCTTTGTGCTATAAAATATACCTTTGGCACATTTTTTATTATTTATGCTGTTAAATATGAGTACTCTACTGTTTCTGTGGTTGTTCTTGCTAACAGCAGTGCTAAATGTTAAATGCTAGTTAAATGCTAGTTAGTTAAATGCTCCCATTTAGTGACAGATCCAGAAGTTTTAGTGCATTAACGTACTGTATACATCAGAAGATATTTACTCATTCATACACGTGCCTGTTGTCAGACTAAAATCAAACCAGAAAAATTAAATAAGCATTTCTACTTCTACTTTTAAAGTCAGTCCTCATGACCTATATTTTCATTTTGCTTAAGGACTAAGGAATAGATTTTCCCTGAAGCCCAAGTGGCCTTATGGATAGGGCACTACTGAAACCACTCTTTCCCTTTAGTGCCTTTACTATGACTAGGGAAGCCTCTTGGAAGAAAGGACTGAAGAAGGAGGCAGGAAGAGGAGGTGTGGTGATAAATGTCTTTTGACTATGCCATCAAAAACTGTTCTCCAAATTCAGAGAAATTTTTACTGTCTGCATGATCACATGCATCTCTTCTTGTCCCAAACCTGAGTTGAAGCTTCTCAGAAAAATGTCAAAATGAGCCAGATGCCAGAATCTAGATTTTTTTCTTTACTTTTCAGCAGTTTTGGTAGACTTTTTAATCACTGAAAACATTTTTTAAAATCTTCCCTGTTTCTACTACTATGAAAATTATATTATCTGTTGCTGAGTGATATTTTCTTATCCCTCTTTTGAATACCACAGCATTTTTTGGCCAATAATTTAATGTTTGCTACCTTTCCAGAGTTTTATGCAAAGTATTTTTTTCTTTTCCTTTTACTGTAATCTGAAGATTTATGGTAGATTTTCTGTAGCCAAAATGTATGATATTCAGTAATGCTTGTTGATTTGTGGGGGGGTTTGTTTGTTTGGGTATTAAATGAGGTGACATCTACTTGATTTCATGAAATCTGAAACTGAAAAATGTTATTCTTGGAAACCTGCCTGTCCATGTTTCCCCTCTAGCTAGCATTCACAAATATGTTTCTCTCTGTCTCTCTCCCTTTTTTGTTATGTTTGTTTTCCTGCTAATAGGAAGGAGACAAGGAATTAATCAGAGAAACAGCCACACACCAGCTCAACCCAGAGCGTTATGTTCACAGTTTTAAAGATTTGTCTAATTTCTCAGGATCTATAAACATATCCTATCGCTACCTTGCTGGCACTCCTTTGCCAAGGAAAAGTAAGTAACCGCAATTTGAATGTTGCAAAATGAAGTAATTCAAAAAGGCTTGAAATCCATATAGTCCCTGTGGTGTTTCTATGCAAGAGGGGTTGAATTAAGCAGTGACAGTCTCAAGAGAGTTAGTGGAACATCCATCATAGGCTGTTCTTGAATGGCTGCTAGTCTGGACCTAGCAGTGATTGCCCCCCAGCCTGATTACCCTCTGACCAACTGCCTGACTTGTAGATATCCTGCAGGCAGCCCTTGGATGGTCTGTGTGAGCACAATTCCATGGATCTCCTGCCAGGCAAGAGGAAGATGATTTAGAAAGCAGAAGCAAGGCACATGCTGGTGGTGTTCTGCAACCACCCTCTGAGACCATACTGTCAATCTTGGTACAGCCAGTAAATCCAATCTTAAGCATGCTTGGCATCACATAGATGCACCCCTCAGGTCCACTATTCTGCTGGCCCAGCAGCTGCAAATGGACCTCCTCACTCCTTTAGCTGTGCTAAAAAGGGAACTGAATTGTGCTATTTTCAGGACAGTAAAGGAGGATTATTCTCACAGCCATCTGCAGATGGACTATTTAGTTATTTAGTTATTCTTATTTCAGATATGGTTCAAGGCTTTCCTCTAAAAGTGAAATATGGCCATACCTAGACTTTAGGCAAGTGTCCTTTGGGTTCCAAATCAACCATTTCACATGCATAAACAAGGCTCTGAAGTCCAAGCCTAGTAGGTAAAATAAAATAATATGAGAGTTATAGAAAGCTATGAAGTTTGTTCAAATTAAATTTGAAAAATTTGGGGCTCTGTAGGCAGTGTAAATGACTTCTGGGGGTTGTACTTCACTGTACAACTTCATTTTGAGCAGACTTAACCTCGAGGGAAACCCTGAATCACTATCAGAGCAGTCTTTTACAAATTACTACATTTTAAGAAAGTTTGGATAGGTTCAACTTAAGCACACCCTTTCAATTACAAAGTCTTAACTTTTTTATATCAGAAGTTAGAAAGATAGAGATATATTAGCAAATATTTAGAATGCTGGTAAAAATGCAATGGCAGTGACTACAAAACAGCAGAGATTAAATTTCTTGTTTTATAGGATATATCTCTGTCTAGAAAAAATGTAACAGCATTAAAAATTATTTGTACAAGCAAGGAGAGAAGTTCTCATCTATTTTAAAATAATGTATAAATTGCAACTTCCAAGAGGGTGTTCCCTGTGAAATGTTTAATGAGTCCTGAAAGAGGGTTAGAATAAAGACTACTAGCAAGGAAAAACTAGACAAATTCACCTAAAAATGAACACACTGAGAAATAATTATCCATGCAGAATTTATAAAACTCTAAAGTTATGCATAGATGTAACTAGACTTTTAGAGAGCTTAAAATGATAAAAGTGCTGCATTCGGTAGTTCCTTGCTTTCAAAATATGGTGTGAATAATCCCCTCATAATCCCCTTTCTTTTAGCAGATTTACAGCCTTATCATTGTATATGTGGTTTTGTCTACAAGGCATAAATGTTCACACTGCTTTGGCATTTGTCCCCAACGAGCTACTCCTTGCAGTAAACAAGTGAATATTTAACACAATAGTCTCCATATGTCTATTTGCTTGCAATATCATACTTGTTAATGAAAAGGCAGTTATGGTCCTTTATTGCATGCAGCTTAATAAGTTCACATACCAAATTTCTCAGTCTTCACCATTCAGGAGGTTTATTTGATATAAACACAGCTCTGGAGAATGTCTTTGCGATAAAATTGCTTCCAGTATCAGATACTCAGGTTATGTTTGAATTGTCTTTTGTACAGGGTATCTTACAATTGGACTATCCTCTGTAAAACGGAAAAAGGGAAACTACTTGCTTGAGACCATCAAGTCCATATTTGAGCAGTCAAGCTATGAGGAACTCAAAGAAATTGCAGTGGTAGTACAGCTGGCAGATTTTGACTCAGCCTGGTGTGAAGGGATGGTCCAGGATATTTCACAAAAATTTGCACATCATATAATTGCAGGCAGATTAATAGTTATTCACGTCCCTGAGGATTACTATCCTGTACTGGATGGCCTTAAGAGAAATTACAATGACCCCGAGGACCGTGTGAAGTTTCGATCAAAACAAAATGTAGATTATGCTTTCCTCCTAAACTTTTGTGCTAATCTTTCTGACTATTATGTGATGCTGGAAGACGACGTTCGCTGCTCAAAGAATTTTTTGACTGCTGTTAAGAAAGTAATTACCTCACGAGAAGGATCCTACTGGGTGACCTTGGAATTCTCCAAGCTGGGCTACATTGGAAAGCTTTACCATTCTCATGACCTACCACGCCTGGCCCATTTTCTATTGATGTTTTACCAAGAAATGCCTTGTGATTGGCTGCTCATCCACTTTCGGGGGCTGTTAGCTCAAAAGGAAGTGATACGTTTTAAGCCATCTCTCTTTCAGCACATGGGATACTACTCTTCTTACAAAGGAGCTGAAAATAAGTTAAAGGATGATGATTTTGAGGAGGAATCCTTCGATATCCCCGACAACCCACCTGCAAACTTGCACACCAATATGAATGTATTTGAAAACTATGAGGCAAGCAAGGCTTACAGCAGCATTGATGAGTACTTCTGGGGCAAAGCTCCTTCTACTGGAGACTTCTATGGGATTGTATTTGAAAAGCCCATTAAAATCAGTAAAATTAAAGTTGTCACTGGAACTGAAGATCGACAAAATGATATTTTACATCACGGGGCCCTGGAAGTAGGTGAAAAGATTGTAGGCAGTAAAAAAGGAAGACAGTGTACAACTTATTTGAGACTAGGGGAGTTCAAAAACGGTAATTTTGAAATAAGGGATGTAGAGCACAAAGTTCTGTTTGATATTAACTGCATGAGAATACTTGTTACTAAAAGTCAAAAAGAATGGCTGATCATTAGGAGTATTAGTGTCTGGACTTCTCAAACAGCAAATCAATAAACCAACACCACCTGAGAAGGTACAGAGTGCATACAATCAACTGGGTAACAACTGGTGCCACTCCCCAGAAAAAAGGACACTTCCAGCTCTTCACTAGAGACACAGAATATCTGGGGAAATCACAAAACAAAAGCAATTTATTTTTTACCAGTTTGGTCAGGCAATATACAAACATTTATTTGTCGAAAATTTTGAATTTTATAACAGAAGAAAAAATTCTCAAACCTCTCTTGAGACCTTGAAACCCTTTTTTATTATTATTTCTCTGTAAGAGAGATCTTGTGGACTATACAGAACAAAAAAAAACCAACCCGTCTTATAACTGAAAAAAGGTTTAAATCTATGACTATTACGTTGTGAAAAGAAATTGGATTGCACCTTATGCACATAAAAATTTAAAATCTTATGATAATATGCGTTTGTACTGTAGTTGGTAATGTGTTTCTTTTCCAGGCAGTTGTGACAAGGTGATCTGTCCTGAAACTGACAGTTTACTTCTGAACACTGTAAGAAAATAATGTGGCTAGTCATTGCAACTTCTTGTCAAAAGGGAATGTATAAAATTATAAATCTGACATGACAATTAAGTAAAAAATAGATAATTGCATCTGTTATTCTGTCTCAACAAATATCCTTTGTTTTTGTTTTTTTTCCTGGGTCCTTTCACTGAAACTAGCTCTGCTTGGATTCTATATTACTTAAGGGACCAATTTATTCTCCTTACTTGTTCAAATTGTCTCACACCAAGCAAGCCTTCTCTTGAGTATCAATGTCAGTATCAAACCCAGGTACCTCAAGAACAGTACTGTTCTCTTAGAGAGGCATCTTAACAAATCTCAGCTTTAACATTTTCTGTTCCTTCATGACGTGGCGATTTCCCTCTGACAAATTTGCAGATAGCTGAATACTACAGCATAGTTTCCAAGGATTGTCATACCTTCCATATCTACATGTCAAGTTCATGCATGATACAAATGCAAAGTGTACTAGATTAATCAGTTAGGGGTGAATGTAATCTCCAGTCTGTCCTGGATGATCTGTGGTCAATAGAAGAGACACAAAATGAAGACTTCTAATACAATGAGAAATTAATATGTTTCTGAATTGGGTTTTTTTTTTCGGGGGTGTTTTGGTTTTTTTTAAGTTTACGTAATTCTGATTGTATTAGCATTGTAGGCATCTTCCCACTGTCTCTGATTATTTCCTGGAAACATATTTTGCTTGGCTTTAGACAATAAGCAGAAAAGTTGCTTCAGTCCATATGACTTCAGTGTTAGCTCTGGGCTTCTAGTGCATCACACAGGAAGGCTGTAAAGCATATGATTTACACTATATGCATACATTTAGATTAACAGATTCTTTGGATTTTTTTTTCTCTAAGAAACTCCCTAGACTGTCTCAGTAGATACACTAAGAAATATAGCAAGTGTGATAGAGATGAATATTGTTTTGTCAATCTCATGAATACTGTGTTTATCATCTGATTGCATTTAAGGGGGTTATTTAGACCTGGAGGACAAGAATTAAATTTCAAGAATGTTTGCACTGACAAAGAGTGAATTAGCTACTGAATTAGTACATAAAAACCTAACATTGCTATTTCAGAAGGATAAATTATTTTTAAAATCCACACAAAACATCAATGCAATCAATTTTCCTGGTTCATAAATCTGGAAAAATTCAGGTCCAGCTTTGGCAAATCACCCAGTACAGAGATAAGCTATATTGTCAAATAAATCTCCTGATATATACTTATACATAATTCAGAAAAACATCTTTTTCTCAAAGAAAGTATTTGCTTCTTTGTTCCTTAATATACACCTAAATCTCTGGGGGTTTATGCACATATCTACAATTAAATAGATTAAAAGTGTCATAAGTGTTTGACTTGAAAAGGAAAATGAAAACTCTTTTTTAAAAAAAAGCAAATACATGCTAATCTTAAATTATTGTAAATACTTATGAAGGACTTGCTTTTTAATATTGATATCCCACATTTCAAAAATAATTAGCTGGTAAATTGTTATTAGTTAATCCCTATTTTTTATTTTTAATAAGTTATCATTCTTCTATTTTTCTTTTTATAGAATCACAGAATGGTTTGGGTTTTAAGGATCATCTAGTTCCATCCCCCTTGCTATGGACAGCGATGTCTTCCACTAGATCAGCTTGCACAGAACCACATCCAGACCACCTCCAGGGATTGGGCATCCAGAGCTCCTCTGGACGACCTATCCCAGTGCCTTGTTCTCACCACAGTAAAGAATTTCTTCCGAATTTCTATTCTAAACCTACTTTCTTTCAAATTCAGGCCATTCCCACTTGTCCTGCCACTACATGTCCTCCTAAAAAGTCCTCTTCCAGCTCTCTTGTAGGCTCCCTTTAGCACTGGAAGGTGCTATGAGATCTCCACAGAGCCTTCCCTTCTGTGGGTGAACAACACCAACTCTGAGCCTTTACTCATAGCAGAGGTGCTCCAGCCCTCTGATCATCTTTGTAGCTCTCCTCTGTATCCACTAGATCATTTGATCATTAACTTGTAATTCATTAACTTTCCTTGATCCCGAATTATTAGGGCCAAACCAAACATTGCTAGGCTAATGAGGAACCTTTATTTTTATTCAGAAATGCAATATGTCTGAAGCAATCTTCTAAATTAGAATTGAAAATACACTCAATCTCAAGATTTCAAATACTCCTCTAATCAAAACCATAGACAATGTGAATGGCTAGTACAAATTAAATGCTCTCAATATAAGCCTAAGCAATCTAAATTGTATTTTTGAATTACAAGCTGAACAAAACTGCTTCCCTTTTCAAAATAACACTAGTAGCAAGTCTCATCTTTGTTATAATGGTTTAGCAGCAAGATCTCTCCTCTGGTTGTTACCAGTCTTAAGACATCAGACCCACAAATGCCCTCAGAGAAAGCTTTCCTTGGCTGTGAATACTGGTAAGTTCTAAGAATGAGAGGCATGCATCATTCTTACCGTTGAATTTGGCCTGACTTTGAAGAAATTAACAATACCTTTAGTCCAGGAGATTCTAGAATTCAGTTGTGAAAGGCAGTGTTTTCAGCACTCACTGTAGGGCATCCAGCTTCCCATTCACTGAAAGCATATTTTATCCATTCACAAGAAAAAGGTTACCAGATTTTGGGAGAAAATAAAAAAGAAAAAAAGAAGCCATAAAATCGATGACAACTGTTTTTTTACGCAGATTTCAAAAAGATGTATTTGAAGGCTTGGAGTTTTTTGCGGGCTAGGAAAATGGATTGTCTTCTGCAAGGAAAGTATTTAATCAGAGTTTTATACCTTCACTTATGCTTTACAAAGCTTGAATTTTTATTTTTTTTTTCACTAATTTGCAATATTACAAAGCTCTGTTCTTTGGTGCATACAGTTGATTCTGTTAGTGTGTGTTTCCTGGCTTCATTTGTGGATGAAACATCAGTATTTTCATACCGAAATGTATTAAAGAATCACAGAAACATAGAATAAGCTGAGTTGGAAGAGACCCAAAAAGGAACACCTTGTCCAACCCCTAGCCCTGCACAGGATACCCCAAGAGTTATACCATGTGCCTGAGAGTATTTTCCAAATGCTTTTTGAACACTGTCAGGCTTGATGCACTTCCCTGGGGAGCCTGTACCAGTGCCCAAATACCCTCTGGGGGAAGAACCCTTTCCAACCTAAACTTCACCAGACAGCTTTAGGCTATTCCCTCCTGTTCTGTCACTGGTCACCACAGAGAAGAGATCACTGCCTGCCCCTCCTATTCCCCTCCACAAGGAAGTTTTAGACAGCAGTGAGGTTCTCCCTCAGGCTTCTCTTCTCCAGGCTGAGCAGCCCAGGTGACCTCAGCCACTCCTCAAATGGCTTCTCTTCAAGGCCCTTCACCAGGTTTGCTGCCTTGCTTTGAAGGCTTTCTAAGAGCTTGATGTCTTTCCTATATTGTGGCACCCAAAACTGCCCCCAGCACTCCAGGTGAGGCCGCCCCAGAGCAGAGCAGGACAATCCCCTCCCTTGCCTGGCTGGCAGTGATGTGCCTGACGCCCCCCAGGACAGGGCTGGCCCTCCTGGCTGCCAGGGCACTGCTGGTTCCTGTTCAACTTGGCATCAGCCATAACCACCAGGTCCCTTTCCACAGCTCTGCTTCCCAGCATCTCATTCTCAGTCTGTCCATACATCCAGGGTTGCCCCATCCCAGGTGCAGAATCTGGCACTTGCTCTTGTTGAATGTCATACGGTTGGGTATTGCCCGTCTCTCTCACTTTTCAAGGTCTCTCTGCAGGGCCTTTCTGGGAGTTAACAGTTCCTCCCAGTTTTGTGTCATCTGCAAACCCACTTGGTATCCCTTTCAGTCCTGCATTTCAGTCATTTCTGCAGATGTTGAAGAACACAAGGTTGAGAATGGAGCCCTGTGGAACCCCACTAATGACAGCACACCAGTCCAATGTCACCCCATTCACTGTAACCCTTTGTGCCTGACCTGTGAGCCAGTTGCTCACCCATCACATGATGTGTTTATACAGCAGTGTGCTGGACATTTTTCCAGAAGGATCCTGTGAAAGGCACTATCAAAATCTTTGCTGAAATCCAATAAGATCACATCACCTGGCTTCCCTTGATCAACTAGGTGGCTTACCTTATCATAAAGGGAAATCAGATTTGTTAAGTTGGACTTCCCTCTCATGAAGTTGTACTGGCTGTGACCAATGATTGAGTTGTCTTTCAGGTGTTTTTCACCTGAATAATCATCATAACATTACCAGACACTTAAGTGAGACTGAGATGCCTGTACTCTCCACAAATCCTGAAAATATTGCACAGTGTTCTGGACAGTTATGCACCTGTTCTGAACATACTTACATATATTGTTCCTATTAATACTGTTTGGGATTGCTCATTGTATAACAGGGAATGCTTGGGAAGTGAGATACTGTTCACTGCAAATTAAAGAAGAAATGAGTCCTTACTGCAGCATAAAAAAAGCCCAGGACATGAAAATTTTCAGGAAAGCCAGTTTTAGAATATTTAAGATAAGGGTAATTCACTAAGGTTCTCTACAAATGTGATATTTTTAGATCAATCTTCTAACATGGTGCTCTGTTTTACTCTCTGCTCAATATTCTCCTATGTAAGACACTAATGTTTTCACTTTTATAAAAGGAAATTGGGAACTTGTTCATTATTGAATTATTAAAAGTTAAATAAAGAACAAGCTATGACACTTTAGAGAAGATTTCATTCCAGAAACTGATTAAAGTAACAAACCCCATAGTAAACTGTCTTAAAAACTGCAGATGACATCAGTTTTCATTGTGAAGCATTTCAGAGAATCTGATGGAAATGATAGTTCTTACTGCTCTCTGGTTAAATTTGCAGTTCTGTTAGCCTACATTTAAATAAGTATTAAATTATGAGTTGCAATCATGTGTTATGAGTTCTAGCAGTTTCATATACTCAAATGGTAAAGTATAATATTTTGTAAAAACAAGTGGAAAATAGAGATGTATCATAAAAAAAATTAGATGATTTTTATGTCATGTGCTATATACAAAGACAAATTAATTGGAGCATCTCCACCACTTCGTCAGCTTTTCAGATAAAGCAAAATAAGGGGCTTAATTCTTGTTTCTCAGTCCTCAGTCCATGGAGACAAAAATTATTAAATTTCTACTCCCTTTAATCAAGGCTGTATTGACCTATATATCATAGAAAACTGAAAGGGTGATTTTGCAAAATAATTATATATATTCACATACAGAAATTTCTGTCTTATTGCCTTCATTTCAGTTTTAGCCACCCTGGAAGACTGAAATGAAGATATTCTCCAAATAGGTGTATATTGGTATCCTCAGGTGGCATTTTCCATTATCTTGCCTCTTTTTCTAGTTTTGCCACAGCAAATACCTACTGTGTTGCTTAGGTACTCGTGCCCTTTGGCAGAACAGTCTGTCATGTAAAGCAAGACTATGTTGCTGCTTTTGCTGTAAAAGAGAAACCAGACCATGTCCAGAGTCATCCCGCTGTACAACACCTGTCCAAGATCCGATTCCTTCTACTTTCGTCCTTCATGATCCTTCTTGCAAGAGGTTTGTCCCGCACATTCATCTCCTGGATAATGAGAGACTGGAGATCTATTTTCTTATGATTACATGTAATACATATAAATCTAGATAAAACTACATGATACATAGTAACTTTTACAGATAATTTCCTATCAGCGACATCATTCTTCCCAGAAGGGATATTCAGTGTCTTCCTCATAAATACTGTCTTGCAATGATTTGTTGGGCTTTAAAAAAAGGAATATGATCTCCACCTCAATCCAAAGAATTATTTATTGCATGCTAGTTTAACAATGAAATTAAGTTCAGAGAAAGATTAATTTCAACGCTGTATCCATAACAGTAGTGTGCTGTTAAATTGCCATGAAATTGAATTGGCATCTGGGCAGATATTAGACTATTTTTCAGATGTTTTTTCAACTGTCATGCTACCTACTACTGTTCTCAAATAAAATTCCACTTTGCTCTGATAGTTGTAAAAAGGTTCTTAAAATTCCATGTAGAAATTGAAAGTACTTTAAGTAGGATTATATTGCTGATTAAAGCCTTTGCCAGCCCTTTGCTGGGCTTATGTAAGAATTTCACATTTAACAAGTAAAGCTAAACATCAAAAGCTGAAATTCATTTCCTCTGTTCTGACAGTTAAATAGCTGCCTTCCTTCTTTATTGCTGTTTACCCATTAACATTGGTTTCACTTTTGCCAGACTGAAGTCTGGAGCAACAATTTAAAGTATTCTGGCTTTAATATACCATGTACCATTAAGAGCAGAGTTCTAAAGGTGTAAGTTAAATCCTTACACTAGACTTTGCTTCTTCTGAAACTCTCTTGCTGTGTGTTCATGGCACCTGCGATATTTCAGTTCATTTACAACTATAGTATCTATTCTATTTTCATGTTACATTTTCACCACCACACACAACTATTTCCTTCTTCTGTCTTTAATTTCAATACTGCATAAATGAACATCATCTTGGGTAAATATTGCCAAACCACTTTCACCTCCATTCAGGAAACGGGGATGGTTACTGCCTTTTATTTCTCAGAATTACTTCCTGCTTTTGGCCATTGCTTATTGCATTTAAATGCCACATCTGCTGAAAAGACAATAAGCATGTTCCAATGAGACAGCCTTTTAAAAGAGACGTACTAATTCTTTTTCATTTTGTCAAATAACTCTAAGAGTGCACTATCTGTATCAAAATTATATGCATACTGTTTTACCTCCATGGAAATCCCATAAAGCAAACAGGTTTTGTTAATCACTCCTGCAAGTGGTTCCTGGCAGCAGTTTGGCTTTGCATTTGCAAAATGAGCCAGATTTCTCTCTTCCGCAGAGCTGAACAGCAACTTACAAGGAAGGAAAAAAAAATCCCAAACAGGCCTTCTCTCTAGTGGTTGTCTGCTACCTTTCAAAGATGCAATTTCTTCCTTATGTTTCGTCTCTTCTCTTACTCAAAATTGCATATTAAAATCCACATGAGGTCCTCCTACTTCCCAATACCTCAACTCTCTCCAGTCTGTACACTCACAGTTTTCTTTTGGACAGGGGTAGTTGTAGTTTTAATTTATGCAGAAATTCTTAAAAGTTGGGGAATAAACAACACAACACATCCAACAAATTTTTTCAAAGGTCCATGTTCATTTTTTAAACACTCGAAGTGTGATATGCAATATGTTCCCTCAAAGTAGAAAATACGTTTACTCAAGTATATTTGTGATAACTGGTCCCCACACAAAAACAAACAAAGGAAAAAGTCAGGTAAGGCTTTTTAGGTAAGTAAGTGTGGCATGTGCATACATAAGTGCATTAATAAAAATGTTGTAAAGCCCCACATCTAGGGCTGTCTTCTGTACCAAAGACTTAAAGCTTTCTGGCTAAGGGAGAAACTAGTATGTCAAAAATAATTTGGATATTAACTTTTGTATCATTAACCACACTTTCTTCTGATACTAAGCCAATTCCATAGAATATAACCTCTTGGGTTATATCACTTGCCAAGTTTTTTTTTTAAACAGATGTTACTTTTCTTGAATATTGATTATAATTAATATATTTGTCTTGCCCACAAATTATTGATAACTTTTTTTTTCTTTTTTTAGTTTATTTGAAAGCTCTTTTTTTCTGTTTTAATCTGAAGAAATATGCTTGGTTTTTTCAACAGCTTTAGCATAAACATTATAGAACAAGGGAATAGGAGTCATATGTTTAATCTGGTATGAAACTGAAATCAACTGTTTTCATAATATCATACTTGATAAAAGACATCTAAGCCAAAAAAGTATATTTAAGCATTTATCTGATCTAAAGAAACATAGAATATCTTTTTTTCAGGGCTCTGTGATAAAAAAATTCCCATCTAAGACCATATGATTGGAAAAATTCCCTTTCCCACACTTTCGTTTGTTCTGCCAGCAGCAAGGTGTTGCATTTCTTCAGTTCTGCTTCATGGTCAGATCCCCACTAGGTTTGTATGCATTTAGTTAATCAACATTTATCTTTTTATGCTTATTAAACATTGAACATCTATCTTGCTGTCCTAAAGAAAGAATATTGTAAATTTCTGGTTAATGTTTCTCATTGTTTTGATAATTTTTTGGCTAATAATTTCTTTTGTTTATTTATCTTCATAGACATAGCTTTCCTGAAGAGTGAAAGGGGGAGAAAACTGGTTGCATTTCTGCATCTCCTATTTCTGTCATTGCTTTCTTCATATCCAGATTTTACTACTCACTTGCTCACTGCAGGCACATGCTCATGCAGTGAAAACACAAATAAATGGAAAGACATTGTAAGCAATAGGTTTCTGGTAGAGAGAGGAGCATGAGAAAGAGTTAGAAGCTGTCCTATGTATTTAAAGTTCACTGCAAGGAAAGCTAAAGAACATTTTCTTTTGCTGCCCTGCCTTTTGACTGTGACATTTCTTTCGTTTCATGTACCTCTGTGGATATGTGATCTGAAGCTCACTGCACTTAGTTGGAAATTTTCTGATAATTTTTTACTTCTTCAGTATTCCACTTAAGCTCTAAATCTTTTTTCATGTAAGCCAGCTCACTTTCTGCTTGAGCTACACCATGCCGTGTCAATGTACCCTCTAGCTGTCTATGTGGTTTTAAATCTGGGACAAATTACAAACCCAGCAAACATTTTTGCAGCTGTTTAAGTAAGAGAGGTGTGTGCTCCTGCTGAGATTGGGTACTGGAGCCAGATTTGGCATGCTACATCACCTAGAGGACTGCTTGGGCATGCGTTATGGCACCACAGACCTGCAACTCACATCCAGCCAGCCGACAGCTGGACTGCTTTAAACCTTACCACCAGCCAGCTTTTGTGGTATTCCCCTCTCCTCACTTTCCTTAAAGTTACAGACCCACCACTGCAGCCAGAAGAAGAAAAGTGCTCAGCAGTGTCCTTGCTAAATGTGCATCCATCAGTATTTTAACTATTCTGAGAGGATGAGGACCTGGCATGCCAGAGGCATCACCCCACCCTGACCTCAGCTCCTGCCCAGCAGGCAAGAATGGTCACAAAGGAGCTGGTTGTATGAAACCTTCAGCTGGCCCTTAAAACAGACTTTTTGGGGTTATTTTCCTCACATATCCTTCCCTATAAAAACTATTTTGCTTGACATTTTTAGTGGAGCTAACACATTTTAGAGCAGCAAGTTGTGGGGGGTTTTTTAATAGCAAAGTAATAAAGATGTTAAGGAAATAAAAAAATTAAAATAAATACTTCAACCCTAAAGCTTCTAAAATTAATCATTAAAGATATGTCATATAGAGTAAAAATTACAAGATATTTATCTTTTTTTCCTCTCAAATTAGCTTTGTTTTGTGGTTTTTTGTTGGTTTTTTTTCCTCTCGAGTTTATGAGTTGCAGAGGCAGCTAAAACTGAAAAACAACAGCAAAGTTTTCCCACCCTTATTTCACGGTTTGCATAGATTTAGAACTTTTTTAATATTTACCCACATGGAAGCATCTACCATCTGGTGAGCATACTTTGGTCAGACATTCTCCTCCCAGTAGTCAGGACATCTTGGAAAAATTCCTAGTTCTTAAAAAAGAAAACAAACCTTTGTCTGTGCCAGCATAGTTTGTGGGCCAGATGCTTATCTGAACTACACTGCTGTGAATAAGCACTTTCAAGACTAATGAAAAAGCAAAAGTTTGTTTGGGTTTTTATCCTTCTTTATTTTCTCTTCTTCAATTTAATACAGTAATTAATAGATCAAGATTATTAAAATAGCCTCAAAAGTCTTTTAAGGGTAAAAGGATCTTTAATTTAGCTTGGAGTAAGAAGTCAGCAGCTTAAGGTTCCTTCTCTCTCACAAAAGGGAGTGTTACAGCAAATTTTCCAAGAATTTGAACTTTTGAATCTCAGGAACTTGAAACAGAGCAGCTCTTTCCTATTTTCTTATCTCAGTATGAGCTATAGAAAGGCACCTTTCTTCCAAAATAGTCTTTATTCCAAAGGATAAAATTAATAATTTCATAAATGGGGTGTACATGTACTAGAACTCTTATGGGACCTTCTCCTGCTTGTCCCAGTGTTCTAAAGCACTGCATTCAGTAGCCTGAGTGTCTTCACTGCATTTGCATTAGTAGACTCAGTTTTCAGGTTTGTCTTTAATGACATAATATTTAAAAATCAGGACTAATTTCTGCTCTTGATGTTTTCTTCAATACCCTGCAGTTTTCAAACAAAAATGTGAGATCCAAAGAAACAATTAGAAAAAAATGTTTATAGACTTCAGAAGACTTGTTCATTTTCAATCCCTTTTGTTGGAAAACAGATATTTGATCACATATGGCACTTCAGAACAGAGCTAATACGTATTCCTAAATGCTAATGCATTTTTTTTCCCTTCAGCTGCCTTTTTGAGTTTTCTCTAATGTCTAAACAATCATTTTCTGTTATGAACCTAAGGTGATATTTTGTGTTTGGATTTTTTTTTCCTTTTTCAGATGTACTGGAATTCCAATGAGGACATCCTAATAGGTTCTTTTTATAGTTGTTGGGGTTTTTTTTAATAATTTTATTTTTAATCAGAATTGGTACTATTTGTAAGAAATAGTTATCTGGTAAATTTAACCTTTTTTTTCTCTCTTTTACTACTACTACTACTACTACAAAAAAAAAAGGATACAGCAAGAAGTGGGGTTAATTTCTGAGCACTTTACACTTTTCTTTTGGAATCCCTGCCATGCCTTGGCAGTGATCATTCAGGGTGGCACCCTGGATACCATCTAATCAGAAGAAGCAGGAAAATTGCTTTAGCTAAACTATTCCTTGAGGCTGAAGATAGCTGTTTCATAGTTACTGAAAAGGAATCAGATGTAAAAAGCGGACAGTTGGTAACAAAGCAAAGAATGACTTGGATGTTTCTAGTGCTCCCAAAATATTCTATAACTAAAAATATTCCAAAAAATCTAAAGACCACTGAAATCAAAAGGAATTCCTGTCTTCATTTCAACAGATTTAATCACATCCTAATTTCGAAATTATTTCTAATCATTAAACTAATCTTAGTGAAGGTACTTTGAGACAATTGTCATGAAAAGCAAGTGCTTTTGGTACTGAGATTTTTAAGAAACTGTGTTCAGAGTTACACAGAATTAAATTAAACTTTATTCACCATTATTTCCCCTGCACTGAAAATCGGGGTGTAGTGGTGCTGCTCCTTTTCTGTCCTGTGTTTCCACCCATTCCATGAGCAATGCTGGTACAAGTACCCAGTGAATCAAATAGTTAATCAAATAGAGAAATATAACATGGATTATAATCAAGAAGGAAATAAAAACTGTGGTGTTAGGTCAGTCGCCATTGGGCCATATTTGCATTTGTACTGGCATAGTTGAGGGACTGGAGCTAACATGATTCAGTTAGATGGAAAGAAGACACTGTATAGTTAATGACTAAGCAGTTGTGTGCAGACATAGATATTTCTAAACCCTTTCCTTTAGTGTCTGTATTAGCACATATAATAACCTTCTTATTGTCTCAGATCTGAAGACATAGAAATGATAAATGAAGAGAGAGAAATTAAAATAATTAATCCAAGAAGACAAAATAAAACAGAGAAATGCTGACTTAGCAAGACTGTAAAGTAAAATTATTTCAGACCCACAAGTTGGGCCCAGATTTCCCAGTGTTCTCTTTGTTTGGCTGCAAATATGTTGTTTTTATTTTAGTTCTTTGGCCTCATATAATTTTTCATACAATATAATCTGATGGCTATAAGAAAAGCCTGCTCAATATAATTATTGCTTATTAGATTATATATCTTAAAAATCAATTCCTGTAAATAATTTCTCTTCAATTTAATTAATAATTCCTTTTATATTTTTGCTAACTATTGTTTATATATATATATAAAGATTTTCAACACCGTAAAATCATACTGATTTCACTTCTGTTTAAAATCCATAAATAAGACTTATTTGAATAACAGATATGTGTTTTCAGTCTCCATAGCCAAGTAGGTGAATGCTGTTGCTAGCACACTGGTGAAACAACTGAGTATAAACCAGGAGCTAAATGTATAATAAAGAAACTATAAAAAAGCTAAAACCAGAAAACCCAGGAATAATCTTCCAGTTGCATTAAAAAGTCTTCAAATTAGAGCTGATATATCTGTCAATTCTTTTCCAAAATTCATAAGCTTATGCATATTTTTAATACATAACAGCATAAATGTAATTAAATGTGCATGGCACATCATTGATAATTGTCAGTAGAGTGCATGAGGTTGCAGGGAATAGGCACTGTTACTAGTGCAGGACCTCAGAGTTATCCCAGTGTTTAGACGTCTACCTTTAGCACATCTCTCTGTTCTCACTACTATGTGAAGGTTCCTGCTTCACCCAAGACACCTAAGAGTTCAACCAGAAGACAACTGTGGAAGCAGACTTTGTTGCCAGTAAACAAGTTCCACAGCAAGACCATGAAAATTCAGGGCACTGTGGAAGGAATATTGTGGGAATTAAAAAAGAGGAGTGTTTTTTTGGCATAGTTTTAAACCTAGGGATAGAAAACAGAAGTCTAATTGAATTATCTTGTATAATTTTCTAATGTAATTTCCACAATCACTTGATTTATTTTTTTTTTAAGATTGAAAAGGACATTTGTAGTTGCATGGTTTTGTAAAATAATGTTTTTCATTTGCAAGATATAAAAGGAGCTTTCAGCTTTTGAAATAATGATATTGGAAAAACTTTGTTATAGTATGAGAGAGGAATTCTAGGGCTGGAAAGGATAAAAAACATCAATCTCTTCCATTTTATGTGTACATTTAAATGCTTTACTTAAGTCTTTAAGTTATGTGTCCAAGGTTGGATACATAAATTAATGCCTTTAGTAAAGCATTTTAAAAAATGTCAGGGGTGGAAAAAAAGGGTTCGAGTGCAGCCAGGTCTGCTGGGAGGTGAGAAGAGACAGAGATGTCAGAGAATCATAGCATAGCTATTGGTCATAGGCCAATATTGGATGGATTTTGGAGGGAGATACAGAAGCGCAGGAGAAAAACAGAAAATAGAGATGAAGAATGAGAACCAATAAAATTTGTGCTCATGTGAATAATTTTCCCAGAGCTGTGACTTAAAAAGCCAACAATTCAGACAAAATTATATTTCCTATTGTTTTTTCTGTTTTGATTTGGTTTAGTGCTAGAATAGAAAATAATGAAGCTAGATTTGGAGATACCAAATGTCTGCTAGTATTAAGTGCAGATTTTCAATGTGTAGGCTGGATTCTGAGTTTTGTGCATCTTGAAAGGCCTAAAGCTGACTTTGGGTCAGAAGATATTTTCTATTGAAGCTGCTCTCTTTGGGTGTTGTGAGCCTACTGTCCATTTTTAAAATAAGATTTCTTATATATCTGTTTCAGATTAGTGTAAAAATTTCAGAGGTTTTTGCACTCATAATATCTAACATTTGCAATTCTTCTTGGTTTAAATTAATTGTTAAGAAAATTAAAAAAAAATAACATTTCATCATTTTCAAATGAATTCAACTTGATTTTAGTTACATAACAGGGAATAAGAGATGGTAAAGGTTGTAATTGTTTGCAGTTTTTATCCTCAGGGGTATTGATGTTCAGTACCATTTTAGGCACTATTAGATACTATTTGGTATTCGAGACACCCAAGATCCAGAGTTAATCAATAGGGTAAGGGATCTTAGGTAATAAACAACCTTCCAAAGTGACAACTGGTGGCCAAATATTTCTTGAAATAAGAATCAGTAACAGAAATTAGTGTTGAAGCAGAGGTATCTGGTTGAAGTTAATAAGCGTAGGTGCACCTATAGTCAGAACAGGGGGGTCTCCAGAGGGCAGCTCATTGCATACTAGGATAAGTGTCAAAGAGAGGTGGTACCTCTCAGGGTACTCCTGTGCAAGAGGATGTAATGGGAAGAGAATGACCAGCTTAGATAAGACTTTCAGCATTCAGCGTCACACTGATGAAGTAATGTGTATCCTATGGCTTTGTTAGGTCAATTTCCTCTGCACCTCCACCCCAAAGAGTATTCAGGTTGATATTTCAAATTGAAGATGGTTGTATCTCCACTTAAAAAAAAAAAAAGAGCTATTCTTACAACCAACTTGTTATACTAATTTCAATTAACGGTACAAAAACTTCAGGATCAATTTGAAAGCACTTCCATTCCACTGTAACATCTTACGACTGGTTTTATTCCCCCAGGCACTGATGTTTTGCTGCAATCAAATTTCAATGTGTATATCTTCAAGGAACAACACATCAACTAAATAGTGTTAGAAATATAGAATCATGAAGGTTGAAAAACACCCTTAATACCATCCAGTCCACCAATTAACCCAGAACTGCCAAGTACACTACTAAAGCATGTTCCTAAATGCTGCACCTACACGTCTTAAATACCTGCACAGGTGATAACTTGACTACTTCCCTGGGAAACTTGTTCCAGCTTGACAACCCTTTAACTAAAGAAATATTTATTATGTTATTGAAGTTAATTTTGTTCATAATATCCTTCCATGGTCTAAGAATTGCTTAAACTAGTAAACAAGGTTGCTTCAGAAAAAAACAAACAAACAAATAAACCCAAACCAAAACAAAAAGTTGCAATGTTCTCACAAATTAAACATCATTTTTAAAACATCTGTTAGCATTATTGAATTACTTATATTTATCAGTGGTACAACTTATCGGTCAGAAGTTTATGTACTTTCTATGAATATCAAGTTCCTAAATTCATAAATGCTTGATTACAAGGTGGTTAAAGTATTCTGTGTGGAAAACTACAGTGTCTAATTCCAGCAAGACAAGACAATCAATGACAGAATCTGATCCTTTCACAGCTCACACAGAGATGGCCTTGCCCAAATTCTCATTAGCCTTGCCCAATGATCTTTACAGAGTGCATGCCGGCATCTGAAGTGGCTAAGAGGGGAGGAAAATATTCACAATATTGAGCTAAATATCAGCTGTTTGATCTTACACCCCCTCAATCCCTTTTTTGTTTGTTATCTGGAATAAGGGTACCACCTACTGGCTGTCAGGGGTTTTGTGAAATTACCTGAAAATATCTTTGACTTCTGCTCAGTGGCACTTGTTCCTACCCTATTGATTAAAACAACCTAATTTCCCATAATTTTGTACCATTCTGGGCATGTGAATTTGAACAAATATTCTTTTTGCTTTTATATATATATATATATATCAATAAATGTCAAAAAATTGAGACAGATATGCAGGAGGCCAACTGTTCTTGCTTTAGTTTATAGCTTTATTAATGCAGCCTAACAGTCATATATAAAAGAACAGTTTGATTTCTTTAGTATTTCTTTAGCTTTACTACAGCAAAATGTAAAAGTATATGCTCTTCCCTCTCTCTCTCTTTTAAGGACATAAGAGACAATAAAATCTTCTTACTCATGATTTTCAGCCCAGGGGTCTGACCCCATGAGGCACATTTTCTGCTTCTGACGACTTTATTTCCTGCCAGCATGTTAAGCAGAAAAAGGAGGAGAAAGAGGTGGAGTTCCATTTAGGACTCACAAGGGTCCACAGACAGGCTATGAAGTCCTGAGCATGTCAAGAGCAGGGTGATCCAGACTGGGTTAGGAGAAGCTCTTCATTCACTCTTCTCACTCACCACATTCACACTACTCATGAAAAACCACTGATATTTTCCAGTCTCACACCTAAGGCCAAATTTCTGAAAGTTCCCTTCTGCATGCCTTAGTCCAGGCCACCCAGAATTTGGGGCAACGTGCTGGTGTTTGTAGAGTTTTATTTTCAATAGAAATCATGGACTGCTAGGTATGTTTACTAATTTTGTGTCCTTAAGTAGGGGAAAACTAAACTTTTGCTTTAAAATAAGACAAATAAAATCAGCTTCCTAGCAGTGACAAAGGAGACTGCAGACTAACCCTGCACTGCCTTCAGGTGAAGAACAGAATAAGAGGTGTCATGTCTTTTCTCAAATAAATTTTTACTGTGATGAAGGCTGGCTATGTACAAAATTGCTTTTGATGCTGTACGTAGTACAGAAATTTTGGGGAGTATCAGTCATATCCAACTGTAATGGCCTGACTAGGATAGAGTTAACTTTCCTCATAACAGCTCGATTTATGTATATAAACAACTCAGTTTGTATTTGTGATTAAAACAGTACTGATGATACACTGATGTCATAGGTATTGAAGAGCAGTGTCTGCACAGCACCATGACCACATCTGCTTCTCACTCTACCCTGAGTCTGATTAGGTTGGAGGTGCAAAATACTTAGAGAGGGAAAAGGCAGACAACCCAATCTAACCAAAAAAAAAAAAAAAAAAAAAAAAAAAAAAAAAAAAAAGGAAAAGAGGAATTGGTTGGACATTGGACATTGGTCTACTTAAGGGAAGTAGTAAGTGATTGCTTTTGCATCACTTGTTTTTGGTTTTTTTTTCTTTCCTCTTCCATTTATCCTTCATTTATTACTTTTTTAAAAATAAATGGTTAGACACCATTGGGGTTTTTTTTGTGCTTGTTTGTATGTTTGTTTTTGTTTTGGTTTTTATTTTTAATGTTCTTTTTTTGTTCCTCCATCCCACTTCAGTGGGAAATGCATGAGGGCTGTTTGGTTCATAGCTGACTACCAATGTTAAACCACAACACATGGAGACAACTGAAAAAGCCAGGTGATTATTTTAGAAGTATTGTGGGCCCCAAGAATCTCTTAGAAAAAGAAAACATTTCTCTGGTCTAACAGAGCTTAAGATAATGGAGCAATATAATACAGCCATGTTACAATAGTTTTAGAAAGAAAAGAGAAGACTCGTAAAAATGTAGAATATTTGTAAAAAAAAGACTCTCACTTAAACCATGATGCTGTTTTTCACTCCTTAAAAGTTAACATAGGTTGAAAACAAAAATTAAATCTACCCTGCTTTAAAATATCAAGAATGGATTCATGTCATAAGACAAAATTAATTTGTGAAACTGATCGTCAAGTGATTGAAAAAGAATGAACAGCTCCTTATAAAACTGGCAATATCAATTATAACAAAGCCATTCAAAAGTATGATAGATCTCATCTTGTGTTCATGAATACCTGTGGCATTAAAATGGAAGGTCTTCAGAGTCATTTTAGCTGCACTTTCCTTTGGATCTAGGTTTCCCATTTTTTCTTCAGCAATATGGCTTAAACATGAACTTCAGTTCCCAGCAAACTGGAGTCCTTGTCTCACTATGAAAGCAATACCTGTTTGATATAGTACAATCAAATTATTCTAGTCACGTGCTTAAAAATAAAATTGAAATTACAAAAAATAAATTCTTTAAAATCCCCACTTATAATCTATACAAAATAATGATTTTACAGAAACACAGTCCCAATTTTTTTAAAGTTATATCTTACTCCATCCAGAATGTCTCAGGTAGAAGAGTTGTGGATATTGAACCACCCTTAACAGGTAGCCCCTATTGATGCAAAGGGCAGCAACCAGGTATCTGCAAGTACTTGGTGCAGCTACACATTGTATCATCCTGAACACAGCCTCACTGGAAACAGCAGGCAAGACAAAGAGATCCTCTCCCACCACATACGAGTGGCAACCTCTGTGAACATATGCCACATTCAACATTTTCCTGATAGCACTATTGAGATCTTTTTCTCCCTGGCACACAGGAAGGGCTCAGCAGCTCTGCACCATCAAAGATCTTCCTCTGCCAGCTGCACTCCCTCTGGCTTTCTAGACATCAGAGAGAATCCTTCTATCAAGTACATGAAAGGCAGTTGTTACAATGCCAATGCCACAGTTATGTCCACAGTGTGTTATTAGAGATGGTTAAAATGTAATAGGACAACATGTTCCCATTTAAAAAATCCAGCAGTTGTCTGGCCTGGCACACTCCTGCGGACTGATCTTGCCAGAACTCCAGCAGAAGCTGGCAGAAAGGCTGACCCTTGGCTGTGATCATGTCACTGAGCTCAGCAAGAAACTTAGTTCCCTAGAAAGCTTTTGCTGACTTGCTGGTGGCCAAGACTGCATAAGGTGCCTGTCTGTAAGTCTGCTTATGTCCTTCTGCTGCAGATTTCCCAACATCTGGTGGTTGCATACCTCAGTTCCCCAAATAATTGTTCACTGGGCATTTGGGTTGCCTGAGTATATAGCTTGTGAGCCTAGCAGGTGGCAAAAACATACTTGAGACACAGTGAGGATCCTAGTAAATGCTTCCAAGCAGAATATTTAGTTCTACAGTAAAACAAATACCAACATAATTGTTTGGTGCTTTTTTACCTCTCTATTTTTCTAGAATTTTTTTTTTAAGGTATGTTATTTTATTTCCAATTTTGTTGTGCCCACAATATTTAACATTTGTTAGTGACAGCACAGAAAGGACATAGTGACCACAGAGAGAGCACAGATACTATCAGCATCAACTCTGGTTACCTGTGAATTACCAGTGTAAAATGAAATTTAGCTCCCTAAGTGCATAGGCAATAAGACTAGAACTTTCCCCCTAAGATTTTAATCCAAAATTTGTGAGGAAAAATGCCTTAATAGCACAAAGAAGGTAATAAGGTAATCTTGCTAAATTTTTTTTGAAAGAGAACAAAATTAAATTCTACAAATACCTAAAATATACAGCAGTGCTGTATACTTTGTATAATAAATCTTGCTTGATATTTAGAAATATATTTTGAAGAATTTTATACCAATATATGGAAAATTCTGGCGTGTCTTATGGATCAGATATATTAAGAAATTCTGAAATATGTATTTAGTTTTAGGGATATACTTTGGTCCTTTAACAGTAAATAATTGAGGCAAATAAATTGAATGTGAAAATTACATGGTTTGAAGTGATTTGGTGCTCTAAATCCTCAAAGCCCATTGAACACAATTAGTACTAGGAAACTAAAACTTCTCTATTATCAAGACAGATTGTGTTAAAATCTTTGTCTTTCTATTTACTTCCACCAGATGGTGGTATATTGCAAAAAAAAACCAAAACAAAAAAAAACAAAAAAAAACAAAACAAAAAAAAAAAAAACCAAACCAAAACAAAACAAAAACAAAAAAAAAAAAAAACCTGAAACATATATTTCCTTTCAAAGCCTACAAAGGAAGGGAACTTCATCAGTTAAAAAAGAACTCATTGAATCTCTATGAGACAATGCAATTTTACAGAAATGAAGTCCTAATTTTTCTAAATTATATCTGACCCGTCCAGATTTTTGTAGGTAGGAGGAGTATGACTTTTCTTCTAGTCTCTTCTTTATTGTTTAAAATGTCAGATAGCTTTATTTTCAATAGATGGAGTAGGAGAGAGAGATATTCACAGTTATTATATTTTAATAAAACTTTTTATTGTTATTGAATTCCACTTCAGCAGTGATTCCTGACCACACTCTTTTCATCTTTTGTTTGTTTGTTTGTTTTTTTCTTAGAAGAATTTGCTAGTTGCATTTTTCTCTGTCTCACCTGCAATACCAGCACACCTTTCTGGTGGATTAAGTGCAAGGCCCTAGGCACTCCAAAGCAAAAACTTAAACCTTAGTAAGATATCATGTTGCAACACTTGAGTGTTCCGAATACTTTGACATGAGGTCAAGGAAGATTTAGTTTTGGCTTAAAGGTTGTCCTTGGCTTCACTGGGAGGAGACTCCCACTGATTCTGAAACCATTGCTTTAGCTAACAGATGGGCATGTGTGTAAAGCCCCATCAGCATTTCTACTTGAAGGCCTCCTTGAACTGAGTAACTCTGTAGAAACACTGGATTTTTAAGTCCTTACAGGGTATGAATGCTTTTACAAGTGAAATGGATAATGGTGACAGGGAATGATGAGACCTGTGATGTTATGAGGTTTATTCCAGGTAGTTAATCCTCTTACACTTCAAGTATTGTGGTATTGCATTAAAATCTGTATATGTAGACCTTTAAGCACCTGCAAGCAAAAAAAAAAAAAAAATTGCTAAAGGTCTCCTCATTAAAAACATTTAATTTGCATCTGAGAATAGAGAAATATTTTCTTCTGTTGAGAAACTGTTATTTCAGCATCTGAACTGAATGGAAGCTCTGTGTTACTGGTTTTAACAAAGGAAAAACTTAAAAGGCAAAATATAATTCAGTTGTCTATGCTTTATTTACTGTGTCTCTCCGGGCAGTGCCTTGATATTCATTCATGAGCAAAAGGGTTCAATTTGCTAATCCTTAAATTCCAGAGGCTGAGCTTGGGGCCCCTGGGAATATGATGTTCAACACAAGTCCTGACACTCCACCCTAAGCTGTGTGGCTCTGAAGAGCAGGCTTCAAGCCCAGAGCAGGAGTTTTCTAATTAGCCTCTCTTCATGTGAAAGTCAAAGTCTCAGAAGCTAAATGCAATTAAAACAGTTATTCTACCCCTTGGTACCAAACATGAAGCAGCCCAAATTCCCAGCTCTGTCATCCATACTCTGCCAGATCATTATTCACTGTGTTGACTGCTGCCTCATCTATGTGTTCACCAATAATGCAGATCCTCATAAGACCCCTGATTATGAATAGCAGCTATTCATTTGGTCTCCTTTCTCTGGATTACAAATTGTCTGCTATGCCATGGTATGGCTGAACTCACAGCATTCTCTACAAAACTCCCTGTATTGCCACTCCTCTCCTCAACTCTACTGTAGAAACTAATCTACCCCACCCAAAAAGAAGATGAAGGGAAAATACATGGGGTTTTTTGCTTTTAAAATCAAGTGTTCCTCACAGCCTGCATCACACAAATTTTTTAATTAACTCATAGCTTTATTTGCATCTGAAAATTTGCCTGAAACCTTGTTAAAGAAGAGAATTTAATCAAAAAACTATGGAAAATTTTCAGTTGGGAATTTACAGTTTATGTTTGATTTGTAACTGGTCCATTTGAAATAGCTTGAGTAATGTAGAAGGTATGATTTTCTAAAAGGCAGCCTTAATTGGCATAGTACAAATCAGACATTCAGTTCTATTAATAACTATAGAAAAATTGATTCCCTACTTTACAACTGGTCAAGCCACAATAAGGTCTAAGACTGTGCTGCTTACCAAATTGCTGTAAAATAAGAAAAAGGGCACTACCCTGACAGTCTGCCTCTCTCACTTTCTTTCCTTCTTGTCTACTCCTTCTCTCCAGGCTATTCACCAACTCACCACTCTCCCCCATTATTTGTTAAAGCTGTAAAGGAGGAGTACACATCTGATAAACAGTATATTACAAAAATTTCAGTCCTCGGTTCCAGAATGAAATCAAATTCTGAATTTTCTATTGATAGTGTACAAAATCTGATCAAAAAATCAACAGTAATCACAAATCTTATTGGAAGGAAAATCATGATTGTCAACCCAAATGCTATGTAGGTGAAAAATACGGCATCTTTCTCTCTGTCCTTGTTTTCTTCATTTAGCTTTAATTGTTTGAGTTCATTATGCTATTTTACCCAATCAACATTTCCAGCTTACAGAAGGCTTGCCTCCTATCACTTTTGCAACATGTGAGGGTTATAATACACCTATTGCTGCCTTTGAAGACTGAGGCTTCTCCATCACCAAATCATTTCCTCTTCTCTCACTTCAAATTGTGTGTTCAGTTCAGGACCAGTGTAACTGTATGGGACACAGAATTGATTGTCTGAATGTTAGAAGGTTACCATCAGGCATACAGTGGAGCAGCTCACACCCAAACTAGACAAGATGAGTTATGGGTCATTGTTTTGGCCACATCTGATAACACAAGCAAGAATTATGAAATAGTAACATTTTAGTAATTTTTTTTACACAAAAAAATCATTTTTCTGGCCAGGAAAATCAAATAACATCCCTGCAAAGATCTTCTTGTGATAAGATGCATCCTAAGAGAGATGAGGAAAGAAAACACTATATGCAGCATCTTCATATACAAATGTGTGCCTGTGAGTATCGAATGAATGTATATCATAGAATGGTTTGTGTTGGAAGGGCCCTTAAAGATCATCTAGTTGTAATTGTCCCTTGTCATGGACAGGGACACCTTCCACTAGATGTCAGTGCTCAGAGCCCCATCTAACCTGGCCTTGAACACTTGCAAGGATGAGGCACACACAGGCCTCTCTGGGAAATCTGTTCCAGTGTCTCTCCATTTTGCAGTAAGGAATTTATTCCTGTGTGTATGTCTATCTACATATAAGCGAAAGAAATATTGTCCATTTATTTGACTTTTTCCCTGTATCCCCAAACTGTTTCACCTGGTGGTACAAAGCTATACTGTTTAAATTACATTGTGCTTTATAAATTATCTATCTGAAGGGCTATCTATAACAGTGAATTTGAGCAATCCTTTCTTATTCACATCTGTTGCCAAAGGGGCAGATGCACTCCTAGCAGAAAAGCACTGAAGTATTTAAGTGAACAGAAATCAAGTTTTTAAGCACCGTGCTACAGATATTTTAACACTCTCTCTATCTAAATAAAGACTAATCACAGTAAATGTCAGTTCCTTTCACATCAAGATATGCCTTGGAAAGTGTTGCAAATAGTACATTATGTTTCTTCACACACTACTGAAAGCTGCTAATAAGGCATCAAAAATCTTTTAGCACAGCATTACTTCTTATGCCTTCTGCCTTGTTGAATGTTCAGAAGAGATTTTCTTTATAATCTACATTCATCCATTTCACAGAAACCTGGGTTTCAGGTCCAGGTCAATGTACCATGCATTGAAACAAAGTGTCTGATTTGCTACAACTATGCTAGAACATACATGAAGAAACTTACATGAAGACAACCTAATTTTTTCAAACACCAGTTCCAGACTACTTTCTATCTGAGAATATAAATTTCTGGAGTATTTCTCTGAAATTTTATCTGGGAAAACAATCTGAAAAAAGCTACCTACAAATGAGCTTCTACTTTATGATAAGGCCTTCACTTTGGATCTAAGCTTTCATCTGTTCTTTTTTTCATCTCCCCTAAAAAGGTGGTCCTCCTCTATGTACACTAGGATGTCTTCTAATTCTGAGACCAGAGTGAAAAAACAGCGTTAACTTCCTTGAGACATGGCTTCAAATAACAAGGTGTCTCAAACCTGGGCAGATTGGTGTTGATTAACCCAAGCTATGAGCAGAAATCTGTATTTCTGTCTTGTACTTACAGTCCAGGCTTACTGAATGATTCAACTAACTCTAATTTGTGTATTTCTTGACCCTTACCCTGCCTTTCCTGATCAGCTTTCTTTAGTTGTTCCAGTTTCTGCTTAAAAACTTTCAATTTGAAACATCTCAATTCAAATCTGATTTTCTTGATTCAAGGGAAGTGCTGAGAATGCCAGCCAGATGATTGCTCTTCCCATACACTGATGGGAACTCACCTATTTTTTCAGAATATCATGTATTTTCTAGTTTATACTAACCTGTCTACAGTTTAGTTCTTAACCAACACTAAAAAAGCAAGACTTAACTCTTTATTATATTACCTTTCCTCTTTTTCCCTGTCTTTCCCCTCCCTTTTTTCCTCCTTCCAAGTACATGCAACCCATGCCTCAGCCAGTTCTGACACTCTTTGGTTGGAACCAGACAGAAGGAATATCCAGTTAACATTTTTGCACATTTTTTCATGAAGTCCCTTCCCTATCAGGATTTTGCTTCCCATTTATCTGTTCCCTTACATCGCCTTTCAGTTCAAGACTGTAACACAGGCATCTAAAACGAAAAGGTAAAGTAGAGGGGCATGGGATATTTATAAAAACATCCAAATTTTCAACTCCCTCATTCTCTAAAGGTCAGATCTTGTAATACTAACTCTTAACTTCACTATTAAAAAAAATTCTGAAAAATCTGACTTCAGTAAATGGACTTCAAAGGAGAACAGAATTGGCCAAGGATTTCATCTTCAAAACAGTTGCAGTTTTAGTACTTCAATGCCTCTGCATATTAAAGACAATAATTTAGAAATTTGTGTTATTGTCGTCTATTTCTGAAGCAATCATATGCAGAATACTATAATACCATGGAACTATACTATTCTGCAGTTACATTTTCCTCTAAGTTATACATCATATGCTGCAAAATTAAGAATAATTTGAATAAACCCTTCATTTGTGCACATATATACACATATACCTTTGCTC
Source organism: Cettia cetti (assembly GCA_013401135.1). Taxonomy (NCBI): domain Eukaryota; kingdom Metazoa; phylum Chordata; class Aves; order Passeriformes; family Sylviidae; genus Cettia; species Cettia cetti. The sequence continues at coordinate 600 of VZUI01050839.1, read as the reverse complement.
TGTGTGGTGTTATTTTTTTTATCTCTTTTTTTACACAGAACAAAAGGCAGGCTGTCTTTTCCAAACAGCTCTTTATTTAAAAGATCATTAAATAAGATATCAAAACACAGTAACTTCTACAGTATATGATTATACAACTACCTTAAGGATTTGGTAGTACACAAAAATAATCAAGAGATTTCATTCATGAAAGAGCTATTAAAGAAACTATTTCTAAGATCTTGTCTATATCTGCTAAATGGTAGGGTTTTTTTGGTTTTTTTTGGACAGGAATGATTGAGTTTTAAGCATAGCATTTATTCATTCAAAATATTGTCTTTTTGCATCCTATTAAAAGGCTTTAAAACATTAGTTATAAGGGCAGGTGTTTTGTTTTTTTTTTAATATATACATAGATATGAAAAAAAAATTGGAGGAACAATGCCATTCATTCCAGATAAAATTATTCCTAAGTCATATTGCTCTGTAAAACCATTAAGAAAATAATGCACAGTATAGAACATACTAGTTTTTTCATTTTTTCTTTTTCTCTCTTTCTTTCTTTCTTTCTTTCTTTCTTTCTTTCTTTCTTTCTTTCTTTCTTTCTTTCTTTCTTTCTTT
>VZUI01050835.1:0-27198 GCA_013401135.1 Cettia cetti | reverse complement strand
GAACAATGTTTTGTAAATATAGAAATGTTTACATTCTTTCTTATGGGACGGACCTTCTTCTGATGTCCCTCTGGGATGACCAATTAGTAGAAAAGTTTACCTTTTGTATTACCAATCAAACTGGCCTCTGACTTTCTGTATAAAAGAGGAGGTCATCCCACAATAAAAGGAGAACCCACAACACCTGCAAAGGAACCTGTCTCATTTCCTTTGATGTCTCTTGCGACACCTTGCAACACATTTTACTCTGTGATTCTGTGATAGTGTTGTTCTGTGATTCTATGTGACAGGGATTGTCACTTTTAAAACATGATTCTTTTGACCACTGTTAGTTATCTAGAATGGGCTGAGATATATATTCAAAACTTCTATATTCTTATGAAATTTGGTAACACAAATTACAGAAAACCACCTCCAGAGCAGAAGAGGCGTCTCTCAATAATGGACACGCCTTGATAGCTTCAATGCATCTTTTCCACACAGTCAGAAGCAGTCTGGACATCACACTGGTTGCATACTGGTAACCCACCAGTTTGAGCTGTGGACAAGTAGAGCTTTATGCTGGAAAGCCCTGTAGGTGAGTGAACTGTTCTTTAAATTATCAGACACTACACTTCAGCAAGTAGAAAAACAGAATAACCAAAATTATTGCAGACAACTTCAAACAGCAGTTGTCTAGTGGATAAAAAAGCAAGAAAGTGGTTTTATGCTAAGTTTGGGGATGTATGCAGATAAGCCGCCAGACAGAGACCAAACTACTGGTCTGGTGGGACAGTGCAGCACTTCAGCATCTGCTAGTGTTGCCAGATAAAGACTGAAAAATAAAATGGTTACCAATAGAGAACCATTATATTCCTGGGGGTAGGAATAGTAGAAGGAAAATAAAACAAATACTGTTGAGCCAATCTTTTTTTGGTGAAGACAGCAGTTGCCACACACACGTACTGCACGCATTTGGCAACAGATAAGCCAGATTCATCTAGCAGCTGCCAAATATCACTCTAACTGGAGCTACAAAAAGTACTGAGAGATTAGCTTCAGGCATTGCTGCACATGTGAGGTAAGTTATGTATGAAAACCCAGAGGGGCAATTATTTACCTTTGTTTCACAGCATTTTCCCCTTTTTCAAACCTGCATTACTTTGTATTCAACTGAAGAAAGAAAGGAAGCACCTTCCATGAGGAATGCTTTTTGCTCTGTATGCTGTCACATTCCCATGTGTGAAGACATATTATCTATCTAGTAGTCCCAACTGTAACACCTGCTGCCACCCAGACAGCATCAAGGGGACTAACAGCATTAAATAGCTCTCTCTCAGTTTCTGTGGTTGTGAGGTATATTCATATGTCTAATTATTGAATTACAAGCACAAAACATTCCTCTGGAGAAAGATACTTTTTCCATGAAAATATTAGGAACTTAGCTATTCTGCCTCTAAGAGTGTAGCTGGACATGAGACTATGACAATGCATCTTCCTTTGCCTCCTGTAAATCTTTTTTTTTTGTTGTTGCTACAAAGACAAAATTTGGTATCAGTGCTCATCGTGGAAGTGCCTTTTTTTTTTTTTTCCACATCTCAGTTTTAAAAAGCATATTAAGGAAGCACTTAAAAGGGCCAAAGAAGAGAGGACTGATATAACAGGTAGATATATCACAGGTGGATCAGCATAACTGCATGGAAACTCAGGAATGTCAAGGTAAAAGCAGTAGGATGCATCAAAGTAAATAAATTCAGGTGATATCCCAACAAGAGGCAGAGGTAGCTGTTTATGCTAACACTGAATTTAACAACAGCATATCCCTACCAAAGCAAGGAGTGGAAAAGCATGGCTGCAAACTGTCTTTATGAGCTTATCATTTTGGGACTGAGAGCTATCACATTGCTGAGCTAAAAGAACTCTGAGCCGCTATAACACCAGGACTCCAGACAGACAGGCTTACACCCTATCTGTCAGTGCTGAGTTCTGTACGTGTAGAAACATATGTGGTCATTCCAGAATTACTTGGACTGATTCAATCACCAAGTCAAATGTCCAGGTGTCAAATAAAGACTGTTAAAGCAAAAGTACGTAACTGGGATCTCAGTCAGGTGGAGACCCCTATAACCAAGTCATAAGGCTGCTGAAAGAGTCTGTGAAGTCAACAACAAGGGTAAATTAGCAGTCTCAGATCCTATTCTAGTTGAAAGCAGCCAGTTCTAGCCTGATTAGATATGCAATGTCACAACAGCCAGTGTGATGACACAGAATGTAAATCAGGATAAAGAAAAAAATCTGTAAAAGTCCAATCCTTATTTCTGTTTTGTGATTCTTATATGCTGCTTATTGTAGCACTTAACATGTAAAAACCTCATCATTTTTGTATCCTTAATTTTTTTAACAGCATATACAATAGCAATGACATAGCTAGCAATAATATTTATTACATTTCAGATAATTGTAGTGTTATTTGGCTATTGTCAGCACTATATCCTAGAAATTCAAACCTCCTGATTGCCTTGGGGACATTTTTTTACCTTCATCCTTACAACGGAGTGCTGCATTTTTACAGTGCTTGAGATTTCTTAGGCTTTTTATGTGGAGTTTCCTCTGTGCTTTGCATTCTGTTTTTTCTGTCTCTTCTTTTGAGTATGGTAGTGGTCAGATGGAGGATAATGAAGATTTGTCTATAACATGATGTTGCTCAGATAAAGATCATTAATGAGACGTGCTAGAGAAGTTACAGACAACAAAGCAAAGTTTTTCACATAAGGTCATGTGTCAACATGAAGAGTTTATTCATTAAATTTTTTAATTCTTTTTAATTTTGTTTAACTTCTCTTAATGCCACCCCAGATGAGATCCATGTGATCAACACATCCTCCTTTCTTCCACTCTTCTTATTCATCATCATGCCAACAACAATAACATTTTCCCTTTCTTACTGAATTAGAGGGAAAGCAGCTTGATTCACATTTGTGGGGGTGAAGGGAAAGACAAGTCAGAGATGTGTTTTGCACAGGGCCATGGCTTCTGAGGTAGATATGCAGTTTCTAATAGCTATTGTCAGCAGGATATGAAACTTGAAGTTTTGATGTGGCTTCTGTAAAGATTCTGAGTAATCCACTTCATATTTCCTCCTTCTCTTCCGCAGTTTCACGGTTTCAGAGTGATAAGAACATCATAGCCATGTAGACGAAGGTGATCCTATAGGTAGAGGCACAGAGATTTCATATCACATTGAGAGGTTTAAATATCAAGATGGAGACCTTGAAGTGGATAAATGTGGCAATTTGCTTCGTTAAGCAGATATTCTGTCATATTTTCCCTCATGTGGAGCTTTTTCAGGCCATAGGGCTTAATTTCTGGGTCTGAGTTGCAGTAATGCAGTCTGGAGGTCACTAATGCAGGGATAACTGTATGGTGTGATTACTGTGCCAATTGCCACATAGCTGTGACTCCAAGAGAAAGGAGGGAGCAACATGGCTATTTGGACACCAAGGAATCAAAAGAGGTCTGAGAGCTATAGGCTCTTTTCCCCTGATATTTGTGTACCAGCTTAATGGAATAATTGATTTAAAGACAAATAGTTGTGTCAAACTTTTTTATAGTATATTTACTATATTTATACGGAACACCTGCAGTTATTATAATATAATATTAAAAAGTGTTTGTCCTTTTTAAATTTCATTTTTTGTACATTTCTTAAGATTTTGTGTGCAAGTTTTTTTTACTTTTCTGTTTTAGCAGGTACATGTTCTAATTTTAATTATGTAGGCCTTACATGCAAACTCATTTGGGGATGAAAATATTTTCTCTCCTTGTTTTCCTGTTGGAAAATGTGATGCCTGAAATCATAAACTTTACTGAGAAGTTTCAGTCAGTTGTAGCATTAATATATTTTAACAATCTTTATGGCCATTACAATGTTTGCATTGCATTTCAAAGTCAACAGTATCCTTTCTCATTTTGTTTCCAAGAAGTTAAGCACATTAAGCTTTGTAAAACCTCTTCTGGAGACTTACAGGAGTAAGACAACAAATGACTGAAGGAGACAATAATCTTTCACATGATCTAATATCCTGTAGCTCTTTATTTCTGACGAGTGCAGAGAAGAGGGGAATTTATTAATTAATTGTAAGAATGCAGTGAGGGTTAGCAAAACTTGTAGAGTCCTATTCAGTGCAGCTGGGAGTCTTGATCAGGATGTTTTGACTCATTACTCTGGGCCTTCATCAGCTGATGAAACTAATTTTTTTTTCATCAGCTGATTAAGATTCAAGATAATGAATTTAAACATGCCAGAAGTAATTCCCCCCAGGACTGGAGAGAGGATGTTAGGCTGCTTGCACGTGTACTTAGAAGAAACCACAAGAAGCATAGCTTCCCCAGTTTCATTTTGACTGAAAAAAGTGAGAGCTTTACATGCACCTAAGAAATAAAAAACAGTCCCAAACTAGAGGACAGAGAAAACTATTATATTTCAAGCAGACTAGGAGAGGACACAAGACAGGTAAGGAAAAAATAGCAAAGTGCGGACAAGGTAAGAATTGTTGCATGTGAATCAACAAGGAAGTTAGGAAAATATAAATTCCAAGTATTTTTGGCTTATTACTAAAGCAGAAAATACTCTTCAGAATGCTTTTGATCTTTTCTTTCTCTGTCTTGCAGTAAATTTATGTAAACATAAAATCATAGAAGTTTTTTCCAACAACTTTGTTGACTTTCTTTGAATGTTTACTGTGTTAAGCATCGACTTTGACAAAGGAGACCTTTCCATTCAGTTTGAAAACCCTTGCTGTCAATATATACAAAAGCCACTTTATGTTTTCTGTTGGGAAACGTTTGAAAGATTTCCTTACTATGTTTTTTTAACACACAATTTCTATTGGAAGTTTTTGTTTGTTTGTTTGTTTTCTGACAGAGTTGTGATTCTAAGCTGAACAGCAGGTGGGAAAGGAGATAGGAAGGGACAAGAAGTTGTACTGGGGCTGTAGTCTGGCCAACAGTTCACTGCTCAGTTACAGTTAATGGGGTAAAAGGCTGTGATAAGGCACGTGATCAGAATAGTTAATGTACTGTTGCTTCAGATAGCTGAATTCAGGGCTTCCTAAATGTGGTTTATCATTAAAGAAGTTGAAAAAGGAGTAGTCTCCGAATAAGAGCCAAGTTTTTTTAATGCATACACAGAAATGTCAGCATTATTTTAGCAAGTGATTCATAATATCTATAATACAAAATCTTGTATTTTGTATGTTGCATTTTATATAGTAACTGGAAAATTATAGTATAGCATAAACTGAAAGTTAAAGATTTGTACTGCATATCATGGCTGTGATCCCAGTGTCTTTAAACCACAAGAACTGGAAGTATGTAACAATTTTAAATGCAAGCCTCTGTTACCAGAAAAGAGGCTGAACTCTTACATGTATGATTAAGTATCACTTCTCCTTGCAGAACACAACTGATCTTCATGTTTCTAAAATAATCTTTTTGCTGGAGCACTTTGTTATGATTGCATACAAGGTTTTGGAAAAGGCAAAGTACTGCAGAGCTGAAAACATTTATTTTTTACTTGTCTCCCCACAGATATATCTTTCCTGTAACAATTTCTAACTGTCAGCTTCTCCAGGCACTATCACTAGGTATATTAAAAAACAGGCACTACTACTATTGTGCAATTTACAATGTGCAATTGAAGCAGAGCAATTGTCATACATTCTATAAAGTCTAATAAACATCTTCAAAGAGGGTCTTAATTGCTGCATGATTTACTACATGGAGTATACCTTCTCTTTTGTGTTTGAAAGTATTTTGCTGCAGGAGAAACCTTTTTAGCCAGGCTTTTATAGGCCAGTCTTTGCTTTGGTAGCATGCATTTACTAGCTGTATAATTGGTGGCACAGTTCTTCTATCATAAACATTGTTATCAGTTAATTAAACTTGAAATGGAGCTTTGTTCCACAACATGTTTTGTCAGATTGTTTTCCTTATTTATTTATCATCATAAAATTTTATTTCATGACTGGCAGCTTCTCAGCCCTCCAATAATAATATAAATCAAAACAAGATTTTAGTCTTCATGCAATTTCCTTTTGGTCTCAAAATATGAAACCAGATGTTTTGGGCATGCTAAAGATGCTTTTCATCTTTTTTTAGATTCTTTCAATGCAGTCAAAGTAAATGCATTTTTAAAACCAACTTATGAAAGTTAAATTTCCTTTGTTCGCCTGGGTGTAGTCTGGTTTGCATTGATGCAACAGCAATGAGAGACCTTCCAGATAACACACTGAATGCCATTGAAGAATTACACATGTGTGTCTCAAACCTCAGACAGTGCAGGAACTGTATTAATAGCAGATCAGCAGATTTATATTATAGTTTAAAATATTATAAATTCCTTTTCTTTTTTTTTGTTTTTGTTTTTGGTCTTTTTTGTCTTTTTAAAGGGCTTAGATAACATTAAAAAGAAGGTTGGAGTACAGGACATTTTTATGTGTATCCTGCAGTCTGTATACAGTAAGTGCTAACCTACAATATTTGTTCACATATCTAGCAGCTTTTTTTCTAAGTTGAAACAGATTTTTTTATGATGCCCTTACGAATTGTCATCAGTATTTCCTTTAAGCAGTGAATCCTTTTTCAGTAGACATTAGATCTGGGCCTAAGGCTATTACTAAAGGACCTAAACATTCCCAGGTGGGCTCCTCTTCAATAATAACAAAAGCCTTGAAGGAATTTACTGATACTGAAAAGAGTAAGTAATAAACAGGAACTGGAGCAAAGTGGGACAGTTGTTATGAACATTTGCATGCCAGTCGTCAGAACTCTCCATCCTATCAAAATAATTCTGGCTTCTTATGCCTGAAAGTGAACAGAAGGGCTTTGGCAGGCTTGTGTGCTGCGGTGTTTTGAGGTTTTTTTGTCTACCTTACAGGCAGGGACTGCAGAAGGACTTCTCTGTCAACCTCCACCTCTCAGTGCAAGAAGGGAGCAGACATTTCCCATTAACCCTACTCTGGTCTCAGGCATTAGGCAAATCATAAATGTTATAGTGAGACAGTATTCTTGACCCCACAAAACTGTAAGTGAATCTGAGTGCTGCAAAAATTGCAGAAGACATGCATATTTGCCTGGTTGTGGCATCTGTTAATTCTCTGAGCCTTGTTTATTCAGAAAAAATACATTGAGAAATAGATATGTTACTGGAAAAGAGTAGAAAAAAATGAGCCTGATAAGTTGTTGTAAGTTGTTTGTTAGAAATAAGAAAAATACTTCATTACCTAGGTCTGTATGAAGCTTCAGCTATTTAAGCATGAACTGCAGGTCAGGAGCAGTCCTCAATAAAGTACCTAACTTAGATATCATGATATTGTAAATGATGAATATGCAGCTTTGCTGGCCATTAAACTTCAAACCTGTTATCCCTCTTTCCTCGTTCCACTTCTTTGTTGCCTCATAAAAGTTCCACTATTGCAAAGAAGCCACAAACATGCAGACAGATTGCAGATATGAGAAATTCCTCTTTACCCATGTTAATATGGAAGGATAGTTAGATATATAGCATATCTTCTATGTGCTCTCCTTACAGCCTTTTTTAAAACTATGAAATAAGAAGCAAAGAATGTTGCTTGCATCTTTTTTGCATGGGTTTGCTTGCAACTTTTTGAATAGATCACCAAGGTGTATGGCTTTCTTTGTAGGGGTTACCTCCTGATTCATTTTGCAAGGTGTCTTCTACCACCCCTTATCCTGTCCCCCTGAATTCACTGCAACATCCCTGTAACACAGCTTTATTTAGGCCAGTAAACGGCACCATACTCTGACCCTATGTTATGGTATGCAGACTAATGAAGCGTGGCTTTGGTTATGGTCACTGCTGTAAAGAAATAGGGAAGATGTGTATGGGTTAGAGACATTGAATGCCTGCAAAACCTCAGAAAGTGTATATGTAGTTTATGAAACGTTCCACTAAAGTCTTGCTAAATACACACAATTGAGATTTGATATTAACCACCTTCATTCACCATAATAAACACACAAATTTTCAACTTGAAGTATCAAATCTTATTTTTTAATAAGAAACAACTATGTTTATGACAGCTTTCTGAATTCACTGCTCAGCTATCAGATTAGATTCATAATGTTTTGATATTGTCCAGAAGATGTATGTTTTCTTTCTCTGTCCTTTTCCACTTTGCAAGAGTCAAGTAAGTCTTAACAAATACCTCCTGTCATGTGGTGGTAGGTCAGATACCTGTGTTATATAAATCTCTATGCTGAGAGTTTATGACATTTTAAACTTAGAGCTTCATTCAACTTGATGATTTTGGCAGCAGCCAATTATAACATTAAACAGTTCACAGAACTTAACCTAAGACCTAAAATTATATAATTTTTGTAATGACTGATTTGCACCTCTACCAGTTCATTTAGAGCAATTCAGTTCAAAAGTCTTACCCTTCTTAATTGCTCTTTTTTAATTTGAAACTCCAATGTCTCTCTATTTTTCTACTGTGTCTACTTAATAAAAATTACCAATTAAAAAAAAATAAAAACCACCAGACTTGCAGGAACTATAAGATTAGCCATGCACCTGCTAGTGGAACAGAAAGAATGGAAAACTGTTGCTGTTGCTCAAGAGGCCAAAGAATGAAAAGCATTTTTGACTGTATTATATTATTTAAAATATGATAAGCAAATTATTGCAATTGTGCCTTCTCAGCATCATAACAGCCATATTTCAGAAGATAAAAGATGGAGTTTGATGCTGTTTAGAGCTCCATAGTGAAAACCTGAACCCTGGATGATGCCTAGGTTTTTCCTCAAACTACAATAGTCTTGTTTTCCTCTGTCTTTCTGGAGACCCAGTGGCTCTTAAAGGCTGTGATAGACAAGAAGTCAAGATAAAGCAGAGGTTTGCAAGTTACTCAGAGCTGATCAGCCCCTGAAGTGCCCCTGACAAAAGTAAATGGGAGAGGAAGTTCTGGTGGGAACATAAAATAAACAAATTTTCTGAAACCACAAAAACAATAAAACATAAAATAAAGGTTTTGTATAAAATTGAGGTAAAATAGGTTGGAAAGACAAAGCCACAGAAGAAAAGGAGACAGGACAAGACATACAGTTCCTTGAAATTTGGAGCAGCAGCAAAAGATGAAGAGAGAAAAAGATATACACCCTAAATTAGAAAATGCAGCAGCCAGAAAAGACTTCTGAGTACCACTATAGGTTTACCTAACCCTCTTTTCTGAAACTAAAAATCACTTCTCCCTTTCTGAACAATGGTCAGTCAGATTTTGCCATAAGAGACAGAGCTAATTCCAGTAACCAAGTTTTAAAAGCAGCTTTATCCTAAGGAGGTTATATGGCAAGGTATAAGTTTGCTATAAAATAAGTTGCATGGAAAAGAAGACACTGAGGTAGCTTGTTAGCAGGATAGAAGAAGCTGTAATGCTTTGCATTTGGAAGTATCAGCTTGATAACACTTGTTTGTCAAATACAAGGATTTGAAACCTAGTTTGAACACCTGCAGCACAGAGTTTGACAGATCTTGGTTAAAATACTTTGCATCATGTTTAAAATAATGCAGTGTCTCAAGAACCTGGGAGTCATACTGAGGAGAGAGAAACCCCCTTGTTAAATATTTACTACTTGAGTCCTGAACATCTGCAATTAGCCAAGAATGTTGATGTCAGTGGACACTTCCCAAGGTTAGCTGCCCCAATATTTGTACAGATCTAATCTGAAGTCTTTTCTTGAGAAGAGGAACGCATCCAAACTCAACAAATTGTCATTGACAAATGACCACAGTAGTCTAAGGGTAAAAGAAGGACAAGTATTTAATAAAGAAAGAGAACATGAACATTAACAGAATAAATTTGACCCATTTAGTGTGTCTAACCCTCTGTAATTTTTCAAACTTGGATTATTTATTAGCAAGTAAAACTCAAGATTTTTGGATAATTCTCACAATTTAAACAACAAAAAGCCACAATTTAACTGCATGAAGGTTTTTTAGTTATTTGTGGGTCAAGTTGGAGTTCTTTGCCTCTGAAAGTGTGAGGAAGGCTCTGTACAGCATTAGGGTCCAGTGGTTTTTGGGTGACATGCTGCTCTGTGTTAAATGGCACAATTAGTGACTCACATCAGTTTTGCAACCCTACACTTCATTGTGGAAGGGACAATGCCAAACTGCCCCAGCCTTATAGACCCTATTGCATTGAACGGAGAGCAAGGGCACATCAACGGGAAAAAGATTGGGGTTTTCATCTCTGCCTGATAGCAAGAGGCTCAGAGTAGGTACAAGGGGCACATTAAGAGAACCTGTTCTCTGTAGGACTCACCTGCTTGTCTGGAAGGAAGGGGCTGCCAAAGAGCCATGAGGTGTTAAACAAGGCAACACAACACAGGGCAAAGTGAAAATGACAAACCTGGAAGCTTAAAAATGACATTCAGTTTTTCAATGACTTCTAGCCAGAGCCCTTTATTGCAGCAGAAAACTAGAAAAAAAATCTAGTTGATTGAAATTAGCTGACATAACCATGCAGCTCATCCTCTGAAGTCAGTGCATTTTATTTTTCAGCAGAAGAAAATTAGACTGCTGGTTTTTGATGCTGGTTCACTGGTAAACCAGATATAGGCAAACAACAAGAAGTCTAGGTGGTGTATGGGATGTAGGTGTGTTTTGGGATAGTTTTAGAGTGCAAACTTCCTGCAGTTACCAAGTCTACTAAAGAACTTCTGTTTGGAGGCCAACTAATGGAGGTTGTTGTGCATTTCTGTAATTTACAGAATTGTTCAAAGTGCTAATAATGGAACAGTCTTGAGATTTGGGCAATCATTCAATATTTAATATAGCCTTTTTTCCTTTAATGACAATATGTAAAAAAAAAATTAAACATAGTTAAAAATTTTTGATATATTTACCCTATTAAGCTAGCCTGTTTAAATATGCTCTCAAGAATGAAAATGAAAAAAAAAAATAAAGGAAAAAGAAAAGTATTAAAAAAGGAACAAATTGTTCACTTCATTTTTTGAGAAAAACTTTTTTTTCCAGACTCCTTAGAGAATCCACTGGACACTGGTCAAACAAATACTCATACATGTCTTCATGTCATTAAATGCACATAAATTTATCAAGTAAAAGATTCTTATAAATCATTGGTTGTGATCAAATTTTCAACCATTTCATTAACAATATTTACCTATACCATGTATAAAAAGCCTGTATCTCAGAATTTCGTGCAGAATTTTTTTTTTGTAATAACTGTTTGTAATATAAATATCCAAATTTTTAAATGTTGAAAGGGGTGATGATTTCATTAAAGACTGTACCAGACTGCCCATTGACTCTATTTACAGAACACTAAGTCTATAGAACCCTGTATCTGTGGGATGAAATGCTGAAAAGAAGGCAGATTTAATTGTCTTTTTTTTTCCAGTGTTGACTGTTTACTTTCTGTTCACTGAAGCTCAGAGTAGTTAGCAGTCTATGTAAATATGCATTTATTCTAAGGCTCATATTTAATACAGTTAAAAAAACCCCAATCTGCATCTACAGTATATTCAGTAGAAAGTATTGTTATTGAACAGTAACATGGTAAGTAATTATATTCAAGATTTTTTTTCCCCAGCTATCAATTTTTAAGGAAAAAAAAAAGGAAATCCATATATTGTGCTAGTGACAAAACAATATGCACTCATTTCAGGGGGGAGGGTCCCTTTATTAGAGAGACACATACTTTAATTAGAAGAAATATGTTAATTTCAATAGCATATTCTTCATATCTCTGCCCCTAAAAATCTTTGCACACACCTACATTCTTTTTATGGACAGTACAAAGGAGGATAATAGATGCCTATAAAAGTAACTAGTGAAATTCTGCATTAGGATAATCTGTCACCCATTTCCATTTTTTCTGAAGAAAGCAAGCATAATCAAAAGCCTAAATGACAAAGAGTTGACAGTAAGATTCTGTAGTAAATGATTCCAGAGTCGCTGGCCTGCGGAGATGCTGAAGAAGTCCCCAGCAGACCTGATTAATTCCAGTTTCTCCAGCTGCCAGGGGAGCAGAGGCTAAGCAGTTTCACAGAGAGGAGCCTATTACCACTACTAGGCTGAAATAGATCTAATCAACTCACAGCCGCTCAAAAGAAAACTTTACAGGTTTAGCTCACTAAGGCAGCGCTTTAAAATGATGACTACAAAGGATCATGGGAGTCTGAAAGCATTTAGTCTTTATTGCAGCTCAAGGAAATTTTCTGCTGTGGTTAGGCCATGCTAATTTACTGAACATGACAATGCCTCCCAGATTGTATGACATCATTTCAATAATGGCTCTCGTCCTCTTAGTTAAATATTTCTACTACTACTTTTTAAAATCTGAATACTTAATTTATTGGAATACCATCTATCTTAGGATTAATTAGGTTTACCATTCCAAATCTAAGGGCTAGCCTGCTTTATCATCCAATTTGAATGATGATGCTGCATAATTTACCATGGCACTGTCAGCAAAAATGTATTTATATTAATTTATTTGTATTATTTTCATAAAATGAACCTCTAGAAATACTCTGTACTTCAGCCGCGCATTTTGTAGCAACTGTGCACTGCTTCAAACAATGCAAAGTTAATAACTTGAGGGATTTAAAGAAGAAAAATTTCAACAGCTTGAGTATTACTTATTTTGACTGACAACAATTATACATTCAAAACAAAAAACCTTCAAAACTTTTATTTCTTTTTTTCATTTTTTCCTTTGTTGTTGAAGGGTTTTTTTAAGACCTTCAGTACCCAGGGAGAATGTTAGACAATAAAATACATATGTAATTTGTTAGATTAAGAAATTAATTCCATCAACTCTTTCTCAGTATACAGTTGAAAAACCTTCTTTAACAGAAAAAGTCTGCTTTTTAAAAAACAATCAATGTTTAGAAACTCCAAGCATAAGCACTTGTATGATACAATGCTGTAAAGATGTAACGCAATATGCGTGCAGTTTGCAATGCAGTTCTTTAATGATGGCTCATACGTTATTATTTGGTCAGCCCGAGTGATTTAAGGAAGAAGCACACAGCAGAATGGCATTTGAAAAAAAGTAAGTTCTTTATTACCCTGATGGGGAAGAGGGAGCAGTGGAAAAGCAGCAGTGAATCATCTTATGGAGGCTCAGAGGTTGCTGGAAGCTGCCACTGGCCTAAATACAGCCCAACTCGTTCTGCTCCTCCCAGGTTTCCATCTGCCCTGTACGTGGCTGCTTTTGTGAAACGAGCTGTGCCTTTGTAATTCGTGGCACAATGGAAAAGTGCCCTGTGTTAGGAATAGCACCGTTTACATGAGATTTAGTGTGAGGTTAGAAGGCAATGGAGACTGAGCTCATCTATCCCAGGAGCACTGTGGCTGAGGTTTAATATCTCACACGGGCATAGGTCCCTGGGAAAAACGCTAGAAACAGAACTAAACTTGTCTGTTTTACGGCACTTATTTCATACCAGAAACTTATCTGATGCATCTTTCAACCAGTATAAAAAAATCAGATGTTCTTCTATCTAGTACCAGGTCTTTTTTATTGCAAACATAGAACTTCTGGGAGTTAACTAGAGAAGTAAAAAAACAGACTTCAATAACCACTGATCCACAGCTCAATAGATATAAGAGAAATTGACTAAAAGGGAGAGAGAAGGGTGTATTCCACACAATTTCTTGTATGTCTTTTGAAACTATTTTAATAAATTACTAGAAAATGAGGATATGATACTGGTTTAAGACAGCATTTAAGTAATTTCTGGAATAGAAGGAAAAAACCAAAAATTTCCTTTATCACTCATTTTCTGTCCCATGACTTTTCTGGAAACTGCTGAGAAACGTATGCTGTACTGGGCATTCTGGACACCAAGTTGCAGAGGAGATATGAGACAAGACAAGAAAACATATTTTCAGAGTCCAGAAAAGTTGAAATGAGAAATGTTGGAGCATGGTGAATAACAAAGAGTGAGCTGTCTATCTGTAATTTGGAGAGACCAAAGTAATTTAGCCAGGAGTGAGAACTGTAAGGCTTCCAATGTTCTCAGCTGAGTAAATTGACTTGGGTTGGTGGACTGTAAAAGCTGGAATGAACAAGAACAAACAATAGGAGACACAAGGCAGGAAGAGGCTTGGGATCTGCACTGAAGAAGAATTTCCAGTATTCACAAATGAAGATAAACCCAGGGAGATGAAAATATTACCCACCTGGAACAGCCTGTCCGTTTTTGAAGTTGCTGAGGTTGTGAGAATGTTAAAACAGTGGGGATAAGAGTTAGTATGGATTCTCTCTGTTCTACTTCAATCAAGAAACAGGTAATAACTGGGAACATAACTATTGTTTTCACACTGTATGAATTCTTGTCAATGATTAATGTTTTTCTCCCTAAGTTGGTAATTGATACAGACCTTCTCTGAGTCTTCTGAGAAGAAATTCCAATTGAAGCTACAGTCAAGAAAATGCTTTGCAAATTCATATTTTTCTTTTTTCGTGGCCTCTCAAAAGCACATATTGCTGAATTAGATTACTAACATAATAATTCTCCTGTCTGGGGAGGGCTATTCCTTCTCTGCTCAGTGGAGAGCTGTAACTGAAGGGGATCAATACTCCTTATGCTACTCATACATGCACATTCTCAAGTAAAGCTTAGTGTGTTTTGGACCACAGCACTCTAAAGATTTCCATCTATTTCTAGCATTGCAGCTGTCATTCTCTTGCTTCGTGATTCTAAAGGTCTAAGTCAAAGTTCATTAATGTCAACAAAAAGCTTTCCATTCATTTTACTGGCCTTTGTTCAAGCCCCAGAGAGAATCCTCACCAAAGGAGTTGGTGCTGGCTTAGATAAAATGTGGGCAGGGGATGTTGCCACAAGAGAGTCCCCTGTTTGGGAGCACCTGGTGTCTTTTCCTTTTCTACTAAAGCATATGAACTACTATGAGGAGAAGAAAATATTAAAAAACTTTCAATATGCTACATCTCAAGTTGATAACTGGTCAAGGTGCTGGAAAGGCAGCAGGTCCCCAGGACTAAAGTTCACTGCAGGGGAGGCTGTCAGGGTGGGAGCTCTCAGCCAGGAACTGTCCCACCTTTGGTCATGCCAGCTCTGATCTGAAGCTGACCTTGGAGGACAAACTCCAAGACAAGGGATGCCCATGGAGTGGAGTGTGTGGTGGGCTAGGCAGCATTGTGCCCATCCTTGATACTCGGCAGAGAGACATCTTGTTTATTATGCATGTTGTGATGTTGCTAATGTGTATCCAGTGTCTCCAATCAATGTCATACATAGCACAATAGCTTGTGAAGCAATAGAGCTGTCAACGATGGAAGTGGTAATGGACCACAATGGGAATTTCAATGCACAACAGGATCCATTACTGGAATGGTAATGGCCAGGATGAAGGTGGAACAACAAATGTCAAAAACAAATAAATGTGTGCATGAGTGTGTGTGTGTACATTTATATTAATATTTATATAACACTCATAAATACTTTTGTGTTCATAATATGTTTATACATGCATACATAAATTCTCTAAATACTCTGTCCATTGTTTATAAGGTATGTGTTAATTTACCTCGGCCAGTGAATTTTATTCTATGGGGGTTTTTTTACCATGACCATGTTATGATATCATCTGTGAATATGTAAATGATCTATTATAAGCTGTGAAGATTTTGATGGGCTTTTAAGGGATTGGTCTGGGAAATGATGAAGGAGGGAAATGTAGGACATGAGCATTGTGAAAATAAAAAATAAAACATGGCAAAGAAAGTATCAAATAAAACATGTTCTAAATGGAAATTGGATGACCAATACAAAAGTTCTATTTCCTAACATATATAAGATATATTAGAAAATGTCTTGCTTCTCTTTTCTTTTAGTGCCCCTTATGGAGACTTCCAACTGAGAATAATACAATAATGTATCTACCATCCATCTGTCAAGGTTCTCACGCTGGCACCCATGATTGTTGAATCAGAATACTAATACCTAATAGAAAATTACGCCTTTCCCACAGAATCACTCAAAACACCACAAAATAAAGTTTTTGATCACCGTTGCAAATCCTATTTGATTTTATCTTTGTTTGTATCTTCTCTGTAAGTTAGATTTTTGTGTACTGATTTCACAGTATTTAATACATACATTAAACATTTTTTCAAGATGCTATTATGAGCACATTCTAATTGCACATAATAAACACATTAGATAGCACTATATAGCCTTATTATCTTACGTTTCATTTTGACACCACTCGTTACCTAAAAAACAACACAACAGACACAGAGTTAAGTGTTTAAGACATTCAGAAAATCCAGGTGCTGCACAAAGTGTTACCAGATGATGTAAAGGTTCTCCTTTCACACGGAAGGCCCCAGAGCTGGAAAAGACAACATGTGAAGGCTTCTGTACATTATGTTTCTGTACAGGTTCTGCAGGCTTTCAAGAAGCTGTAAAATAAAGCCAAAACAGATACCAGAAGTAGATCCTGGGCCTGTTTCAAAAGGCACTCTCCACTGGTTACTGCTGTCTCACCAATGAAGCTTAAGCTAATACACCAATTTGTGTCATTACAGATCATAAGCAATTTTCACAAGACTATGGGTGTTAATTCCTCTCTCCTAGTTAAGACCCTCCTTGAGCAATTATTGTCTGCCTGCTTAACTTCCCCTGCAGCTTCAGCTCTCTAATGTGCTCTTTTCTCTTTCTTATCCTCCAGTCTGGGCTGCTGAAACCTGCCAGATATGAGGCTTCACAATTTATCAAAATGCTTCACCACCATATACATGAGTTAAGCACAAATATGGTGCATTACTGCAAAGAACATCAGTTTTCTAATTCTCCCCCTAATTACCAGGTGAAGGACTATGAAATTTTGTAAATCTCATAAGGACTTGAATGGGAAAATTCAGTCCTTTACAAGGAATTATAAATGAACTTAAGTGCTATGGACCTTAAAACCTGTCCTTAAGAACATAAAGCATGGATTGTTCTCAAGCTGAGGGATATTGTTAAGTTTTGGAAGAAGAGTAAAAAATAATAAGTATCTGAGTACAATACATGTATTTAGAACTCATCGTGCTGGTGCATTTCTGGTTTTAACTCCCAGTTTGCACTTTCTGTCCCCAGATTTCTTCATTTCCATGATTGAAATGCAATATCACTATAAATTTTAGCTAGTAAATACCACTTTTTTCTTATTTTCTTTTTCAGTTGTAGAAAATGAGAGCAAGAAAATCAAATTAAGAAAATATGGTGTCCTGGAAAAGCCACTTAATGTTGGAGAACCCATCAGAAAAAGGTTGTCTAGATCAAATGCAGTTCTGCCCTAGAAGGAAACACAGAAGTCCATTTGTTAGCCAGCTGAACATGCATAAATAGAAAAGCCAGGAATTATCAGCCAGCAAAAATCTCCCAATAACTAAAGCCAGCCAGCAGCAACAGAGGTCTCCAAGTAGCCTTTGTAGTCTTTGTTTCTTTTGTACCATAGAGAAAGAGCTGACATATGGCTCTGTCAAATGGCAGATCTGCTAATCAGAACCCTCACAACCTCTGAATGTTATGGAACAGGAGGTTGACAAGTTTGGTGGTTAGAGGTAATCATATCAACATGGTAGACAAATATATTTATGTTAGGCTTTTCACTCAGTCTTGCATATAGCAGATTTACTGAAGTAGAGCAATAAAAAGTACCTGTGACACACCTTAGATGGATTCAAAGTACTTAACTGATCTCACAAATATTGCTGTAAATGGTGTGCTTCTATCAAAGTCTCACAAAGATAAGCTGTGACCATTTACTATTTAACATCTTATCAACTACCAGGGAGAAAACATGGACTGATGATTGACAAAGTTTGCAGATTACACAAAGATTGGAAGAGAGTTAAATGATGATAAGAGTACAGCATTATTCCTTAGAGAGATTAGAACCCCTTGGGAAACCGAACCCCAGTTCAAACAAAATACATTATACCGCTGCATACCTCAGTGAAGAAAGAAGTTTGGGTGTGATTTTAGGATGTGGAATTCTGTTCTGACAAGCAATGACATTAAAAAAGACTGTCCACGCTGGGGAATCATCAGGCAGCAACTTTTCCACTCAGCACTGTGGTGATAAATCTCAATAAATAAACAAGGAATCACTTCTATTAAGCATTAAAAACAAGATCACTGCAAGTGATCTTGACAAAGCTGTGAAGAGTTTTAAATCCTCCATAGCCAAAATCTGAGCTGTTTGGAGTAGCCACAAGCGATGTGATATGTTTCTACTGCATAAGTATCACCAACGTTTTCCAATGGGAATACTCAGGACCAGGAGTCTGGCGTGTACAGTCTGTGAAAATTCACTGAGACAGGTTTAAATGTGCTGCTCTGAAGATCATGTCTGCTCCTCTTCTCATCCTGAACTTGCTCTTCCAACACCTTATTAGATAATCAGTGCAAAAGGAAGACAAAACCAGAAGGGATTTAATTTTTCTAAAGTATACAGATAGTCACATAACATTTGTACTATTTTCCCCTCTTGATTAAAAAGTTAGTGAACAACACTTCATCTTTGCAAAGATACAGCAAGAATTATTCTATTTATTTCAGGTATTAAGTGTCTATCACTTTGATAACTAAGCACCTACCTGAATATTACTCTTCATAATATTGAAAGAACATAGAAATGTTGCGGCACAATCTGTCTGTATTTACTCCATGGCAGCTTAATCGCTGATTAAATACTAGTAACAATATGAAGATTGACGTATGAGCCACAGGAGAAAGAAAAGTTAACTGCACAAAGGTGAATTGCTCTAACTGAAAATTGTTTCTGTCCTATTTACAGCATGAACTTCATCAAGGAAAACAGCTTTCTTTCTCTTTTGAGTTGTTCTCTTAAACTCCACAGAACTGATCAAGGGGGGAGGGTGAACCATAATTTTGTTAGCAGTACCTCTGCTGACAGCCAGAAAATCAGATGTTATGCTTCAAAGTACTACCCAATATTAAAAATCAGAGTTACAAGTGAGAAGAAGATGACACTAACCCACAAGCTGAAGGTTTAACTTTGACTGTCTCTGAGTTTCCATAATTGGAAGGACACGGGGTTTTCATGAAGCCTTGAAATTCTGTCAAAACAATGCACACTTGGGCATTTGGACTTCATCTTCACACAATGCAAGTCATAAAAAAAGCAAATTGTTTTCCTCAAAATGCCCACTATTTAAATCTGATCAATAGCTCTGATAAAGATCTAAAGTATTAAAATATGGAATTACTATTCACCGTAGGAAAAAGAAAAACACATTACTAACTTTGGTTTTATACTGTTTTCTATGAATGCTGACAAAATTACAGGTTGGTGTTGTCATCCTAGAAGTGTTGTTAGGAATTTCTGGCAGGTAGAAGGGGCAGATAAGTAGATAAATAAATACACAGTTTCAGGGCAAGAATAGAACCAAATTAAGTTGTTCTGAAATTAACCAATAATTTTCAACAGATCAAGTTCTTCTGTGATATACATTTAAGAATTAAATTTAAATTAGCTCTTTAAAGTGGCCATGTGATTTAATTATTCAAAATGTACACAAATTTAATGAGTTTTTAAATATTAAAACTATTCTCTATTGTCACCACTGTGAGCTCTTAATTTACAGAGCAATTAAGTCAGGACCCTCATTTATCAGTACATGTGCGTTTGTTGAAAACATAGTCAGCTTTTATTAATTGATGCTATAGAAATACTGAGGTAAAATTAATGTGTGTGCTTCAGAGGTCATGCTGGCGATAGTAGGTAGCTAGCAAGGAGCAAGACGTGAGAGAAATAAGTAACTGCTGTTCCCTGATTACACTAGAGATAGCTGAAATATTAAGTGGCACAATGGGCATTATGCTTAGCCAAAATGCTTGCAAACAAATGCCCCCTGAGTTTTCTCTGGCAAGCATCTGTCATGGCAGTAGCTGTGAAATAGGGAAACTTCAAAGCTTTAGTTTCTGATTATTAGCAGTGTGTGTAGTGTAATGTTCTTACATTTTTATGTAAACTCAGTGTTGATGAGCTGAGAGGGTAGAATTAAAAAATACTTCAGCTTGCCTTTGTTCTTTGGGACATGGCTGACAGGAATGTTATAAGGCAGGAGTCTCTCCCGAGTGTCTATCAACTGGTGAATTACAGGGAGTATGGGGCCAAATTTGCAAAAGAATCAGGTGAATAGCTACAGAATTGGAACACACTTTTTCATACACTTTCCCTGCCCCCACTGGCACATCTACAAAAGCTCTGTGATGGCATAAAAAGTGACTGAAAAGTAGGTTAGGCATAAATACAAGCACAGGCTGGGAGCTCAGAGACTTTGGAAAGGCACTGGTGGGCCAGAGTGTCATCCCTTTTGTCACTTGCCCTTTTGGAATACCCTGAGGCCATCCTTTACATCTTTACTACCCCAGTACTCTTTTACCAGTAAATAACAATTTATGATGGAGAAACTCAAAATAAAAAATGCAAGATTAAAAAAAAAGAGGTAAATGCATAGAATTACATAATCATTAAGGCTCTAAACCCATCCAGGCCCTCCTGTTTTATGTGGTTGTGTATGATACATAAACTTTAAAATTTGATACTTAAAATTGTAAACAATGCTGCTACTGGGAGTGTCTTGCACGGGTCCTAAAGGAAATTCAGAGTGAAAAGCTTGTGTTTCTTCCGAAACCTTTCTCATGGAAAAGCAAATACTTCAGCTGGATAATCACTACTCAGATACCATCTTGCCCTGTGCTCCATGACTGCATCACACCTTGTTCCTCAGTCTGTGTGAAAAGGTAGGGGAGGTGAGAAACTTCCTTTAGACCTCTGGTTAGGGTACATTTTTCTGCAAATCCTGGCAGCTTATTGAAAAACTTCTGATCTTCTTTTTGATTGTCAAAAAATTTCAGTAGATAAGGGAGACACAATTTACCTTTTAAGAAACCATGCAATTTGTCTTTCTTATGCCATGTTCTGTAAGAAAATTTCATTTTCAGTTATTTTTTCAGATGATTTGCCTTACACTGGGGTAGGTAAGTTCATCTGTGATTCTTCAGGTTGCCTGTGTGCCTTTTTGAAGACTTTGTGAGACATTAAGGCCATTTTAGCGGAAGAACGTTTTTTTCAAGTTGAACATTTCAATGTTTATTTGGAACTTCAGCAATGGATGATCCTAGCTATTTTTTTCTTTGCCAATTTCTTTGAGATTCTTTTCTTTTGACAACTTGATCTCTGATACTGCCTTGTGTTTATTATCTGCAAATAATTGGCTTAGAGAAAGGCATCTCCATAGTGAATGCAGATGCAAAGAAATTGCTTCATTTTTATGCAATATTCTTAATTGTTCTCTTTATCTTTAGAGGTCCAGTGTCTGACCAAACCATTTGCTAGCTCTTTGAAATTGTCTGTGGACCACTGCATGTGTGTGGGGGAGGGATAGAAAGGATGTACTTATAATTCAGAGCTGGGAGAGTAGTATGGAATCTCTGATTATTTACCAACCACCTCCTCCAACTATTTTGCCTCCTGTTTATGCACTCCCCAACCTGTTTACTTTTCATTTGAAATATGTGGTCAATGGGCTGCTGCTGACATAGGGATGAGATATGATCCTTTCAATCTTCCCACTTATTTGGGCAGCCAAATGTATGTTGCCCATAAATAATTTCCGATAAAGTGATTTTAATTGCTCCTGCAGTTTTACCTGACATGGCGTATTCTATTGAGACCAATGCTAGATCATTTCTGATTTGGAAATGCATCAGTCTTAATGTTATTGTGTACCTTGCTTCATTCTTGCATTTTTGTATGTCATAGCTCCTGTATCTTAATCTATCTTGTATGTATAGTTTTAGGCCAGAAAAATGAACTCTTAGCTGTTCTGCTGTTAAGAGAGGGACAAGCAGTAGTTTGACACTTCCTATCAGTAAGGTCTCACAACCTGCTGGTAGAGATCCTAGTTGTATTAAGCATACAAAAATCTTTACTAATTCTTTAATTCTTTGCTTTATTCTCAGTCACAAGACGCACTGTGCTAAGGGCCGTAGAGACCAAAATGTGGAGGGGGGAAAAAAACCCACACACACACAAAAAAAAAGAAAATAAAAAAGAAAGAAAGAAAAAAAAAGCTAAATATAATGGTCCCCTCCCAGTCCCAAGAATTCTTAATTTTGTACTTATTTTAAGGTATCTTCATCCCCTTTCCCTCACTGTTGACCTGACTGGTTTGAGTCTGGACAAAGCCACAACAGAGGACCATGGACACTGGATACCTAAAGCTGTATTAAATACTCAACTTGGATTTAGGAGATTAGACAGTAGAGGTCTTCTTCAAGGCTGTTATCCCATTCAACAAATCGCACCTTTCATTTAATACACATTGTATGAAATCTTGACCTTACTTATTTCCCCCTAAATTTCCCCCTTAAGCTTTGCATTTCAGATTGTCTCATGGAATTTCAAATCTTCATCATAAACTCTTAGCAAAAGTATTTTCTTATGCTTGAGTGTACTGGTATATGTATATGTCAAGCTATTTTTAAACAGCAAGTGACATGCCTCTTTCCAGTAATTTAGGAAATGGTCCTCTGCACAGATGCCTTCATGCCTCACTGCACAGTGTATCATGATGTCTTAATAGAACTCATACCCAAAATGAGCGTCTGAACTGGGTGTGGAGCCAAATCATTCCCTGGTGATTCCTGCAGCCCACAGAGATTACAGGTGAAACACTACACATAGCTAGTGTCACAGAAACAGACCTTGCTCTTTCAAGGAGCGCATGGGTTCAGAAGGACTGGTAAGGGAGGGAGACACAGAGTTGATGTGATAGTTCAAGGCTGTGCAGTGGCCCTGTGGCAGATCCAGGCAGGCAGGAATGCTGTGAACCAGGTCATGGCAACCTGCAGCTCACATATTGCCTTCCCAGGCAGGGAAATTTCTCTGCCATTAAAAATAAAATTCAGTGCACACGTCATGAGCATGCTTGATTTACTGAGGATTTTCCTGTGAAAATAATGTTGGTGCAAATAGAAGGAAAGATTAAATGGCTTTGGATGGATTTGGCACCAACTTTTCCCTGTTAGTCTCTATTTCTTTGGTCTGTGGTGCATTAACAAAGATGCAAAAACATTTATGCTCTAGGCCTAAGGGAAAACAGGGGGTTACAGCACAACAATGATGTTGCTATCTCTGTGACCCCTAAAGAATATGACATCTCACTGCAATATATACTTTCCCATCTGCCTCAAGCTGGATGGTACCCTCCTCCTCATGACATCTTTCACTGAAACCAAGTTCCTGACTAAAGAAATAAAGTGACTCCATCCATTCCCAGCAGTTAAGGTTAAAGAGATGCACTCGGTTCTAAATCTCAGCTGCTAACGCTCTCTTGACCTTTGACTCGCCTTAGCATGGCGAAGTTTGATGGGCCCATGCCAAGCCGTCTTCTGTAACCCATGAGTTGGTTAATATACTCCCATTTCTCATTCAGACAGCCAACAGAGGCAAAAAAGGCAGCAGGGCAACAAATGCTGTCTCCTGCAAATGCTCTGTAATAAATTGCTCTTTCAGTAGTGCAGAAGACAGATTTTTCTTTCTTTTGCTTCTTTCCTCCTTTTGCACAGAAGTCACCAATGGAAAACTGGCTTTCCCACCTGGCCCCAGCTGACTGTGTCCATAAATTTGCCTATGCAATGCCTGTTTACGGGTCGCTGCTGGAACACGGAGACGGGTGCATTTTCTAAGCACTGGGTAGATAATCACAGTAATTGATGTTTGGAGCTGCTCACTCCTAGGAGCAGAGGGTCTCTTTCTCCCAGTGAGGCCCTGCTCCATGTTATCAGTCCAGCCCATAATTAAATATCACTCTTTTACAATATGTTTCAGGTTACTTAATGAGTCTAAAGCAGAAATAGTCACCTCTTTCCCCTTTGAGCTTTATTTGCTTGTTATTAAACAATGTTATTGAGCTGCCTTCTTTCTCTGTGTTGCCAAACCTGCATCATTTCCGTTTTATAATTGCACAATTAGAGTCAGTGCTTTGCTTTCATACATCAGCAGGACTAGAGAGAGAGAGAGATAGAGGAAAAAATCAGGTGTTCACAGACAACTCAAATGCATCTTATTTTCATTAACTACCAGATTTTGCAAAATGGGAAGCTATTTATCATGATCTATTTTCTACCACCAGCCACCCCCACCACCCCACTCTGGTGACTTTCACTATGACCTTGTGCTGTATTGTTAAGGGTCCAATTTGCTCATTGTTACTTGTCTGCATAATTCTATGCACCTCCCCCACCATCTTTTTTTTTTTTTTTTTTCCCAAGCAAAATCCAGTCATTTATATTCTGAGACTAAATGGTATTCCTCCTCCCCTACAGCCTCCCCCAAAAAGGAAAAAAAAAAAAAAGAAAAAGTCCTAGCAAGCTGTATAACACTAGTAATTCCTTCTAACAAATTTCCACAGATCCCCCCTCCTTACACACATGCACACACTCTCTCTCTCTCACACACACACATACTCTCTCTCACATGCACATCCTTAAGCTGCTCTAAGCAGTGTATTAAGTAGCTGAAGAAAATCCATTCACATTCTGCTGTGTCGCTTTCTTCTCAAGTCATGAACCCATCACAGACTTTTTCTAGCTGTAGGTTGCCACGGTGAAGATTTACAATGCCAGTTATTCATACATCTGCCTTCTCTTTTTTCCCCCCTTATTCTTAAATCCCTTGGGCGAGGGCAACCTTGATACTGAGACTCGTAAAATTCATGCAGGCTTATCATCCTTGGTGAAGGCTTCAGGCATGCATTACTGTATCCAACTGCCTGCTCACCGCCATGACAGAACTGGGCCTATAGCTTTCATTTCTAACAGGGGGAAAATGTACTAATGTGCTAAATACAAAAAAAAAAAAAAAAAAAAAAAAAAAAAAAAAAAAAAAAAAAAAAAAAAAAAAAGCTTAAATGTTTTGGTCAGGAAAACAATAGCTAAATTTATCAATTTTTCTTAATGATTTTAAATTTCTTTTATCTACTCTATCCCCTACAGTAGCTAAATTTAAAACCTGTTTGGTTTTTGTTGCTTGTATGGCTTTTTTAAAGCACTGTGTCATTTTTGTGGAATAGTGTTCAGAAAGTCCAATCACACAGCAGTGGGTAAGTACAGTACTAATACAGCCTCTGAACTCCACATCAAAGTAATGAATACAACAAATCTGGAATGAATTTTAAATGTAAATTTTAAAGCCTTTTCCTTATTTTTTTTCTGATTTTTTCCTTTATTTTTAAAGACTTGACATAAGAAGAAATATTTTCTTGAAAGGAGGTGGAGGGGAGATGAATGCATTGATTTTACAAAATAAAAACAAAGAATTGAAAGCAGAAGAATCCAAACAAATTGAAAGTGTTCAGTTAAAAGTCAGAGGTCAAACATGAAGTCTGCCAAAATGCTAATCACTGTGATTATAATTTTGATATAACCATCATTTACTAGAATATTAATCAAATTTGTATACATATCTGTTCTTTTCTGAGGGTTACTGCTGCAGAGTATTGGGGAATCCTCTATAGGGAGTTTAGGTGTAAAAATCAGAAAGGTTTTTTCAGGAGGGTGTTTTTTTTTTTTTTTCTGTATTTTCCAAAAGCCACAATCATGCTAAAACCACTCGAACTTTCAAGAAAACAGATTGCTAGATGCTGTGTTTAAAGACTTGCACAACTCTTCTGATTTTTTTTTTCATGAATATGTGCAGTTTTAAGTCTATTGTTTCATTTTACTATGCTTTGAAATCAGTCATGATTTTATGAAGCCATGGTGCATCTGAACTATGAGCATCCTAAAAATCCTTTCAATGCAATTATGCCTGTCCAAGTGAAGTCAACGTAGCTAGAAGGGGTGAGAGTTACAGTAAAAAAATATGGAGTGTCGTCTTCAGAAAATGCCTAGGTGTGTGGCAGACTTTTACTGGAAAATTGTGACTTGTAGTTTCAAAAAGAAGTAGTTTTGAAAACACAAGATTATTCAAAGAAAAACGAAAATGAAACCTCGTGTCCTTTGAGAAGTCGCACCCCATTATCCTCATCCTTCTTTCCCCTTTTGCTTTTTATTGTTGCTTTAAATGTTTCAAAACTGTTTCAGCCATTATGCTGTCAAAAGTGTCTTTTCAATCTCAGATCCATATCTTCTGACATCCTAAGACAGCTACAACAGAAAAGAAGACTTGTGTTGATGTTACTCAGTCAGCATTAAGTTGTCACAAGTGCTGTCTCACTTCATCTTGGTAGTGAAGCTTAGAGCCCACTCATATCACCATCTGCCTGCACAGAGGTAACATCCTGTTTGCATGATGAAGCACTATTTACAGGGCTCCACTCTCGGTCCACAGGACTGACAGCAGCACATCCTACTCAGCATGCCACCTAGAATCACCAGAAAGAAGCATTTCTCAGTGAAATAGCAAGACTTCTAATGCTTTGAGTCAGAGACACAAAAAATATTGGTATGTCTCCACTAATGCAGCTCTTCTTCCCCTTAGATTGGTCATTGTAGTTACCTCAGCATCAGCCATCTTTCCTGGCCAGGGTAGTGCTTTTTGGCCATGCCTTTCCCACAGAAGGGAGCACTCCATGGTGCACCCCAAGTGGGAGTTCACTTGCCTTACGTAGAAACCACAGGGCAGGGCAGAGTTCTGTTCATGCAGCAAACCTTCTGCTGATTTACACTAGGAAACACAATTGTCTAGCCACAATTGCATGTCTTAGCATGAGGACATGTCCCTGTTCCCACAACAGACACGCTGCTGTTTGGGTCTCTGTACTCCAGGCATCCAATATGAGCTCAAACTGTTTGTAGGGATGGACATGCATCTCCAGTATCTACAGTAGAGAAGGCTGCTGGTTTTTATTAGAGAGGTATCTGCTGGTATCCTGATTCCACCAGGCGTGTTGCTGATGCCCTTTTATAGGTCAATGGGCTCAGAGGGTTATCAAGTCCAATCCCTTAATCCACAGGATACTATGCAATCAATACATTTAGGAAAGCAAACCCCTAATTTTTCACAGGCCTCCCAGTCACCTGCGCTGAGCTCTAGACTGTAAGTAAAGAGACTGAAAGTGGGAAGGGAAGGGAAGGGAAGGGAAGGGAAGGGAAGGGAAGGGAAGGGAAGGGAAGGGA
>VZUI01050834.1:75000-107375 GCA_013401135.1 Cettia cetti | reverse complement strand
GCCCCGCGGCCGCCGCTCCGATTGGTCCGCTCCGCGCGGCCCGCCCCCCGCGGCTGTGCCCGCCGGGGCCCGCGGGCGCGGGGCGGAAGCGGGAGCGGGAGCGGGAGCGGGAGCGGGAGCGGGCGGTGCGGCGGTGAGCTCTGGTTTTGGGGCGAGAAAGGAGCGGGAGAGGAAAGGCAGGGAGAAAAGACTGCCGTCTTTTGGTCTAAGCTCAGCTAAGAAACCCGCTCCGCGGGCCAGCGGCGTCCCTCTGCCCGAGGAGCGGGTTTAGGAGCCTCAAGCAGCCACCGCTCTTTTCGTTTGCGGTCGTTCCCGTTGCTTGACCCGCTAGGGGCAGGTACGTGTGGCAATGGTCTTTTTGTTTTGTTTTGTTTGTTTTTTTGTTTTGTTTTGTTTTGTTTTGTTTTTTTTTTCTTTTTTTATTCCGAGTCTGAAAATGGGGCGGGATCCTTTCCTTTCGGGAATTAAGGCCTGTTCTCGAAGTTCGCCTATTTTTTAGCGTTGCCTCCCTTCGGAGGGAACGCTTCCCACAGACACTGAAGTGTTTCCCCTAAGTAACTTTATTTCCCCTAAATAACTTTTTTCCCGCTCCACCCTGGCGGAGGCTGCTCTTTAGGAGCTGGGTAATGTCCCTTGGCTCCCCAATCAGAGAGCGATCGAAATTGTGACCCGCAAAATCTCAGTCGGGCGACGGAGAGGCTACAGCTCCGTGCTTCCGCCACTGAAAACAGGAATTCCCAAAAGGCAGAAATGGACAGAATACACCTCGGCCGCGATCAGCATAGGCCAGGAGAAAAAATGGTGAATTTAAACGGATTTTGCCCAGGAAGAATAAGAATAAAGGCACGCGGGAGAGCATTAGTTTCCCACCAGCGTGTATTGATCGAAATCTAACGATATGCCGAACACACGGCCGAAACCAGTCTCCTAAAAAGGAAAAACATTTCGCTCTTTCCCTGAGAAGAGCGCGTGTGTCATAAATACTGACAGTATCCATGTATATCATAAACACGGGCATCCAGTCACGGTAAGCACACGCACCAGCTGCCGGCCGCGGGTTCGGCACGGAAAAGCCCTGTCCTCGCAGGCCTTGGGGACAAAGGCCAGCGGGCGAGCAGCCCAGGCGGGGGCCCGGAGCTCCAGCTCCGCTGCAGCCCCAACAGAGCACCAGCCCTTCCCTTCGCCCCCCGGGCTGTCGGCACCGGCAGGAGCGGGTTTGTCCCCGGGGCGGTTTGTCCTCCCCGGGCGGCACCGTCGGGAAAGCGGGGAGAAGGAAGCGCATCCCCCGACGGCAGGTATTATTCATCTCAAAAGAGAGCCCGGCTACTGTTTGACTTACAAGCATGACTAAAAGGCAAATACCCAAGGAATTCCACTTTCCCCCTTGGGGTCCCTCTTAAAAGGCACAAGCATGACAAAGGACCTGCTAGGTTAGGAAACAGAAGTCGCCTTTGTCTGTAAACCGACACCAAATTACAAAGTACGATTCTGCGGTCCGCTGGAGTAAATTACAAAACAGTTCGCCTCCTGTTTACTTTATCCTCAGGGAGCTGTGAAACCCAGCCACGATTTTAAAGCGTGTTTGTACAACTTTTTTCTGTTCCTGTTGTTTGCGCTCGGCTCCGCAGCGCTTTTGAGCTCCCCTCCAGCCACTCCTCTCTCTGGAAGGTGTCCCTGCTGTCCTCCTGAGGGGCGCACCCACGGGAGAAGGCGGAGAGCGACCTAAGCGCTGCCTCTCCCACCCTCTCTTCCTCTTTGGTGCGCGGTGTCGGCCGTGCCCGCTGCGAGGTGACACGGGCGGATGCGGCGCCGTGCCGTGCTGGCAAAGGTGCTGATTTCCACGCCAGGGGAGCTTTTGAAGCCCGCGATGTGCCGCTGCGCATCCACCTGCCCCGCACAGCCTTCCCGGCACAGCTCCCCGCCGTTGTGAGCGCCAGCTCCGGTGTCTGCGGGGCCCGGGGCCGAACCCTCTGCCGGGGCTGCGGGGGAGCTCCGGGGCTCCACCAGAGCCTCCTCCGCGCACCCCCGCCCTTGCGGGGGTCCCCCCGTGAGCCGCGCTGCCCCAGGCGGGATGAGGATGTGCCGGACCCCGGCGCGGGCCGGGATGGGTCTGGCAGGCTGTGCTTCCTGCGGCAGCGCCCTTTCCCGAGGGCCGGAGGAGCGGCCCCGGAGCTCCGCACGCTGGCCTCGCCCGACGGCTGCTTTGCATCGCGGCTCTGCGGGCAGGTGCAGGTGCAAGTGCCGCAGTCCCCCGCGCCTGGCCTCCCCTGCCCGCCCTTCCCCCGGGGAAATTTATTAGCGAGGTTAGGGCAGGCTAACCAAACGGCAGCTCCGGGCGCAATTCCGCGCAGGAATGCTTTGATCCTGCCCTCTCTCTGCGCCGTCGGGGGCAGATTGCAATGACAAACGCGGGCCATCCCAGCCGCTTGTTAGGTCAGAGATGTCACTGTTTAATCTGAAACAAATTGTCCCTGCCCGCGCCCCGCCCGCCACCCCCTTCCCTGCCCTCTCCGGGTCCCGTTGCCCGGGCGGGGTTCCCGCCCGGATCCAACCCTGGATCTGGCCCGGACCAAGCCCTGGATCTGGCCCGGACCCAGCCGTTCTCCTCCACACATTTACTATCCGGAGCTACGGTGTATTTGCTACAGCGAGGATGTTGACATTTCGCGCATGATCTCAACTGCGGCAAGTAGGGGAGTAGGATAGGGATAAAGATTTAAAAAAAGAAAATACAAAAAGCACCCACGAAGACATCAACTTTTCCCGTGTTGTCCGTTCTGTAGGCACCGTCATTTCATTTGCAGTTTTCTTTCTTCATTAAAACATGGATTTTATATATGTGTATAAAAGCCTCCCCCTGTCTCCTGTAAATAGCGTTTAAGTAAACCCTAGCACTAAAATAAACCCGGGATAGATTTTTATTCACGGCATAGACCTTTCTAAACAGATTGCACCCTGGAACGTTTCAAACAAGCAAATTATTCAGTTTGGGGTTTGGGGAATTTGGGGTGGGGTTTTTTTGATGTTCTGTTTTTAATTGTCATTTAATTGCTGCCTAACAAATTTGTAGGTACAGAGTCAGAGGAGGGATTTTCTGTTATTCTTATATGCCAGTCAAATGAATATAATAAATACATATTATAAGGAGGTAAGAAACGCTGAGGTATTGTATTCACTATATCATGATGTGGAAGAAAAAATTATTGAACGTGACAGTAATACCACTGCCTTTGTAGGAATGTTTGCTTTGGCAAGGAGGGCAAGGGTTAGCCTCTTTATAGGAAGACTTGCTTATCACACCAGGATAATCTTCCATCCTGAGAAGCTGGAATGATATCAAAAGCAGTTCAGGTGAAGAGAGCAGAACTGCTGCTTCTGATACAATTAGTGAAAGTCTGACAGGTAGTCCAGAGTCTTCAGTGGAAGGATTCACACGGACACAGACAGCCTTGGACTGAGCACAGGGTGCAACAGATCCTTCTCACCCTGGCAGTGCAGGGGATGAGCTCCCAGGAAGGGAGAGAAATGAATGTAAAAGAAGGGCAGTTTAGCCCTCTGTGGCTGGAGGCTCTGCCCTCTCATTGGGGCTGTACCAAGGGCCACAATTTGGCCCATGCCTCTGCAAACTGAACCACACAGTCCTGGTGGTCATCCAATGAAGCAAGAAGAGACACATCCCAAAGAAATAGCACTGCCTCTTCTGCAGCCTCCAGATTCGTGGCCAGGGTACATAAGGGCAGACCTAGAAAGGCTTTCAGTCAAAACTACTCCAAACCCATCCCCATCCAATCCTGTGCTAAAATTTTGAATTAAAAAAAAAAAAAGAAAAAAAAAAAAGAAAAAAAACAAACCAAAAAAGGCATGAGGAGTGTTTTGTGTGCCATTCATAGCAGTTTTTCTGTGGCTCATAAATAAGGCTGACCTTTGGTTTGCCAGTATTTAATAGGCCAGTAGACATTTGGCAGGTCTCCTGCTAAAATGTACTAGAAAGTTGGATCAGCTCTCAGCATGAGTATCAAGAATCCACTATCCAAGCAATGAGCACAGCAAATTGTCAAGTCAGCAAGTAATACACTTCACTATAATCTTCCCAAATGTCTTAA
Source organism: Cettia cetti (assembly GCA_013401135.1). Lineage (NCBI taxonomy): Eukaryota > Metazoa > Chordata > Aves > Passeriformes > Sylviidae > Cettia > Cettia cetti. Next base: position 103,272 of record VZUI01050834.1, on the reverse strand, counting down.
GTAGTTTGGCAAATCTCTTGTTGCAATAAATTCTAGTGAAGTTTCAGGGTTTCTTTTTTTTTCAACATATGGCCTTAAAAAGTAACTTAGCCAAGAATATTTTTAGAGTCAATGCAAAGTTTGCAGGAGATGTTTTCTAAAAATTTGTTTGCACTCTGGCAGTTTTATTCAAATGTCAACCAGATGCAGAAAGTGTGGAGGTTGGGGTTTTATTTTACAGTCCTGGAAAGTAAAGGTCAAGTCTCTGCAATGTAAATTGTCTTTTTGATTGCCATATTTTAACAGAACAGCAAAAAGTCTTACTAATAAACCAGTTTGTGGTGTTTTGTTTTGTTTTTCTTCCCTCAGGATGCAGCGTAATAACATGCACAATTTTTTAAATGCCAGCAAGACACCTGCTAAATCAAATGAGTTGGGTAGGCTATGCTGTGCTTAGCAGTAAAAACTCAATCATATAACCACAACTAGCCAGATTGTAGCATTTCAGTCTCTGAGCAGCCTTACTGAAATTATTGGGATGACCTGAGGTAGCAAAAAACAACATCAAAATCTGGCAATATATCAGTTAAAACAAGCCAGCCAGCCAGACTCAGGCCAAATGATCCATGCAGGTATCCAGGACACACTACACTCCAATTAGCAAGAAAGCTTGAAGAATCATTTTCACATGGGGATGTTGTACCATAACTAATACAGGTATCACACTCTGGCTCAGTGTGGATTCACTATGGAGTACACAGATGCCTGAGGTGGTGGAGGGAGAAGATGTGAATCTCAGCACTCACAGCATGGCAGAGTGAATGCAAGACAACTGGGCTCTCTGAAAATTGGCAGAAAGCACCAATGAAAACAGAATTGTCTGTTCTTCACCTGTGGCATTTCCACCAAAGCTCTCAGAATGATTTTACCATCTATCCTCGTGAGAATAAACCCTGAAAATCAGAGAAGCTTGTACTGTAACTCCACAATCAAGGAGCTCAATGTTCATGGCACGTGGATAGGTGGAGGTACTGAGAACCCTCACTCCCAGGATTCTTGGATATCATTGGGAAAGCAGCAAGAGATGTACTACCAATACAGCAAACATGATACTGGTGTGTCTCAAACTCCTCTCACAATTAAAAGAAAGCATGGGGGCAGCGTCCCCTTCCACAAGATTTTAGGTGATGTTTGAGGTAGAAGAAGTAGAAGGCAGAAGAAATTTCACTCTACAACTGAAATCAGAGCTATTTTAAAACTACTTTTTATTTTCTTCTTTATTTTTGGCTAGTACTTCTGCACATCTTCTGTTTAGCTATTTGAGACTGGATTCAGCAACAGCACAGGGAGAATCAGAGAATCAGTAAGCACAGAGAGGACAGTGATAGAAATATTTATCTTTAGGACTCTGTAAATAGAACCCTTTCACTGGAGAGGGTTTAAGTACCCCAAAGAGACTGGCACAAGTTTTCAGTTTGCCACACTTGCTCTCTACAACATTCCTACTAAGTATTTTAGAGAGGGGATGAATATGACTCCTTCCAGCCCTTGTCTCAGCTGCCATCATAGGGACCTCTGGTGTGAGGAAGCAGAGAGATGCAGAGTCCCCAGACAGGTGCAAAGATAACTCCTTTATTGCAAAAACCAGACCCTTTTAAGCAGTTGGGCTTTTGTCAGTTACGTGCTTTTAAAATACAGCGCACACCATCCAACCAACCACCATACACCATGATGTGAACAGGTGATAGTTATATAACTTGTTTTTCTACCTCCAATTCAGCTGAGTCACCCCCAGCATCCTTTTCTACTTAGCCAAAGCGACAGGAGTGAGCCACGATTTTACAAGGCCTTCCTTTAGTAAAGTGTTACCTATCCACAACACTCTGGCTCTTCCCAGAGTCAATACAAATGGAGGCCTGACAGCAACATCAGCTTCTGAAGGGCTGGTATTTCCATGACAGGAGGAGAAGCTGGTGGCCTAGCTGGACACAACACCTACCTGCTAAGGGACATTTAGGACAATCTCATCTGCAGCTTCTCTTGCCCAGGGCACTCTTGGTTGCAGTGCTAAGAAGTGGTTTTGCACATACTCTTACCACGCAGAGGTACGTCTTCCTGATCTTGTGAATTTGTCCCATGGCAGAAGGGAGCTGAACTGAAGTATCCATTCTTGTTCTGACCTATACCCATGAGGAGGAATAGAGGAGCTGTAACTGCTTCAAATCTGTTTCTTCTCACAAGGGAACCTGCTCATTGGCAGGCTTTAATTTGAGTCTTGGAACATATCCTGATCATATCTCCAGGCATCCCTTACCAGGCATTCAGCACTGTGGCTCAAAACATGCCCACATGTCAGATTTATCTGGATGCACAGTTTTCTGAAATCATCAAAGAGAAAGCAAGCAGTACATAAATTGACTCATACAGTAGACAGACCACTGATGGCACGGAATTTATTATAAATATACATTTAATAAATGATGTATTTATTATTATAAACACAAATCTAGGTGAAAATCCAAAGCATAAAATGTTCCCGAAAGGTGCAGCCGTTGAGTATTCTGGGATCAAACTTTTCCCTTCATTCCATACAGACACCCCATTGAAATCCTTGAGATTAAATGTGCATGAGTCTGGGTTTAACATATTGCAGATGTGTATATACATATTAAGAACATTGGAGACATTGTGCTCTAAAATGCTATTTTACTTATGGTATTTTTTCAGCACTTATGATTACTGGCAATAGTAAAAGAGACTATCCCACAAAGTGCACTAAGATCATATGACATAAAGAAGACACTGTCATCTACTTCATGATTTAATATCTGTGGCACTTGGGTAATTCATGATCTCTGGACATCCAAGATCATATCAACTATGCAAAGTGTCAAACTACTCAGTGCATAAAATTAACCAATTCTAGGAGTAAAGGTCTTTAATCAGCTCTGCTGAAGTCCATAGAAAACCTCCTGTGCCAGCAGCCAGGGAAATTGAGTAAAACCCATATTTAATTAATTTTTCCTTAAAAGAGAGCACAACATGCTGATCAGAGATTCTGCCTGCACTGCATGACCAGTTCACTGGCAGTACGATCCACAAAACTCTGGGCTTTGAGAGTTTCCTGCCAGGTCTTTGATTATTCAGCTCATAAAGGAGGTGGGAGGAGCTGCTGTGCCACAGAGCTGGGGCTGAACTGCCTTGCTGTCTTTGTTCTGCACACCTCCATCTCCTCTGTGACTTCCACCCAAGGGATATTTTCTTTAGGGATGCTTTCCTAGTCTGTAGGGGATAATTTCCATCCTGTAGCAGTCTGCAGAACAGAAACACTGGCATGTCAGACAGAATGTCCATTCAGCTGAACCCATCTGGTTTATCCACATACTGGAGACCTGGATGATAACACAACTGGGGGAGGATATACAGCAATAAATTACTAGTTCCCTCTTCAAAACAGTGATGAGAAAACTTTCAAATACACTTATGATAGCAAGACACTCACAAACAACAAGTTCAGGAATAAAAAATGGATCCTCTCAATTTTTTACCAAGAAGTGAGAACAAGTGAGGATATACCCAAGGCCCAAGTCATTTGTTGTGGAGTACTTACTTGCAAAACTTGGCATCACTCCAACACCATACCAGATTTTCATGTCATAAAGATCAAAATAATACTATCTCTAATCAGCACACCAAGTGATGTGCAACAGCAGGAGGTACACCTAAGCTTCAAGGGCTAATGGGTGAACTCCACTGAGTTCAGAGAGAGGCACCCTAAAATCCCAACCATGAATTTGTGGAAGTAAACAGCAGCTTGCCCCAACTTCCACAAAGCCAGACTGCATCCACTCAGGGATGCCTGCAAATAAATGTGATTATCTCTTGCTGCCCAGACTCCTTCCAGATTATCTTCAGCTGTACATCATGATTTATCAAAATCAGTGGAACTGCCATACATTAAAAGGAGCATATTGCAGGGAATTGCAGGGAGGTTGCTATCTTTCAGTACAAGAGAAAGAAAATTCCTGGGACCTAAAAATAAATGTTCACATTGTCAAGAATGAATTGTAATTTTTGCCATTCTTTTTTCTAGCTGAGGAACTACTTTAAGCCTGGGACAATCATATTAGTAAAGGTCTACAAACAATAAGATTTTCATTGCAACTTAACTGCAAATAACAGATGCAAATCAACAAATAAGGTCTTCTTTTGATTTGTGCAGGAGCAGAATGTGCCACCTACCTCACAGACAGGTCAGTGGCTGCTCTGCCTGTGTTAGGGCTGCCTGCCTAGCAGCAGGTAACACACAGAGATACTAGCAAAGGTAGAAAACCCGTTGTGTGCACTATTTGAGAACTCTGTTCCATGATATACCAGAATAATAATGGTCGATAATAAATGGGACTCCTCAGCTCTCTTCTTTGGCTGAATAGCTCTAGCTGAGTCAGAAAAGACCACATCTCATTTTTCCAATGTGTACTTTTGTTAGGTCAATAGAGGGGCTGTTATGGAGTGGTAATGTGAGCTGGGTAATGTGTGCAGGTTCTGGGGCTTTATTGTGTCCCTGCTATGTTAATTAGTATTAGGAACATGATGGATTGGCAACACATGTATTTTCTGAGTCTTAAACCAGCCCTGAGAGTTTAGCACTCCATTAGTTACACATCACAGGAACCCAGGGATGTTTACTTTAAAAAGTATCACTTACAAGAATGAAACACTCTAATTCATTCCTGATAGGGGTTGTGGGGAACACCCGCCCAAGATCCAGGTTCTGCAGGACTATGAGCCAGCCCTGTCCAGGGTGACCCTGGGAATCCCACATCAAAACTTTCTCTGAAGCATCTTCTGAGGGAGTGACAGATGGAGAAGCAGCAGCCTGGACAAGCAGATGTTTTCTCCCCATGGCTAATCTGGTAGAGAAGATAGGAGCTGGGAGTTTGGTGAGAGGTGTGTAAGAAACATCTCTCAGTACAATTGCTCCACAGAAGAGAAATCAGAGGAACAGGCAGGGCTGTGGCCTTCCCCTGGCCATCACATCCCTCCTCTCCCCAAGAAATTCCACCATACCAACATAACCAGCCAGCAAGAGAAATTTCCTCTCTGCAATCTGGAGGTGCAAATCAGCATGGAGGTGGACAAAATTCCAAAAGAGCCTTAGACCTTCTCAAAGAGCCAAGGAGAAATGATAGTAAGAGGTGCTGAATGCAATTTCTTCATAGCCAAATCCAAGAAAACGATCCTTCCATGCACCAAATAACATAAAACCCATAGCTCTGCTCTCTGATGCTGTATCTCCCTGGAAAAATCCTGTGGAGTTGCCTGTCCTTCAGTAGCATGGGAGAAGGTCACTTGTCCTAAGTAATTCTGCCAAAGAAGCACTGTTACCTCCAGAAGACAACAGCCATTCTATTTCCTCTTTTCGTGCAGTCTTTCTTTCTCATTACCTGTCACTTCTGGGGTCTCAAGAACAGCTGTCTTCCTTGAACACAGCTTTATTCCCCATACCAATCTCCCTCACCTCAAACCTGGATTGGCAGGCTAATATTTGTTTTCTTACTATTAACATTAAAATTTTCTCCACAGAAATCTGCAAGTATGGCAACATAACCCCCCTCCCCCCAAAAAAAAAAAAAAAAAAATTCTTTACCTTCTAGCAAATCAGTCAGTAACCACTAATTTTTCAGCCATTCTGTAGTGCTGATTTTGGCAAATGTCTTAAAACAACCTTGTGTTCTGAATGTATGCATGAGATTACCCTTTGTGATCTCAGTTACAGTGGATAGCAATTAATAATTAGCAAAGTGGGCTCTGGTAGAGCAATGGACCTAAGACTGGCCTGATATTTCTCACTGGTCTTTCAGCATTGCTGACAGTAGCTGGAAACCAATTACTTGTGTAGGAAGCCTTCAAGTAGCAGCAGTTGTAGCTGTAATGAGCTGAGCTTTGTGTGTTACAGCGTGTGTTGCAAACCCCAGATGTGTGAACCCAAGTGGATGACTGCAATCAGAAAAAAAATGTCAAAACCACTCCCAGATTGTCATTGAACCATTTTCACCCTACAGACCATGGTTTTGTAGTCAGTCATGTCTGCGTAATGCAACAGAGATATTCATATTCATTTAAGTAGAATATTCATACCCATGAATTGGATTTGTTTGTGTCTTCCCAGACACATATTCTTATCTATAGACAAAGCCACTTTCTCCTATGTTCAATTGTCTATAGGTTAGAATATAGGTGTAGAATATAGGTGTATAGGTATAGAATATGTGGCCTAGTGAGGCCAGCACATTTACAATCAGCACATGTGAAACTGGCATCATCATGGTGATCTTGCCCTATTGGCAGTCAAAAACAAAAGTTACTTTAACTTGAAAGCTAAAAGTGACCACTCTGTATCTTGGTGGATGCAAAACCACATTCAATATATTATTTAAACCAGTTTTGGGTGCAACCATACTCTAAGGACTTCTGTGATTTATTTTTTTAGTGAACAAAAGGAATGTTGGTAGTGCAGCTGTCAACAGCTACAAAGCTAAGAGCAATTAAAATTATAAAAAACCAACAGCATCTGAAGAGATATTTTTCAGATGCTGTTGTTTTTTGATTATTTTAATTCAGGTTTGTGTTACAACCTACAGTATACAGTATGTCATCACAGCTTGTCCACCACTCAGCTGTCAGACCATGCCAGCACCTGAGTAATAAATAACCCACCCAGGACAAGCCAGATGTGCTGGTGTAAATGAGCAATTTGTTTCTGGAGAAGCCAGATCAGCACATGGTAAGACACATGGGCACTGCAGATCACTTTGCTGCCTCTCTTAGTGTGTCAGATAAGAATCAAAATCAGGAACACGACCATCTCCTCTCACAGCTTTCTCTCAGGCAAAGCCAGACTTGGGGTTGGGCAAATGATCCTTAGGCTCTTTAATGTCAGGAGTGAAAACTTAATAACTTGCATTCTGCACTGAACCTTGCACACTGCAATTCTAAAAGTTTACAGCAGCCTCTCAGCAATGCCAAAACAAAAGCAGACAAGTCCAATCATAATCCTCTTGCAGGATGTTGTGCTCTGTAGTCATTTCCTGCTTCTCACGTGTAAAGGTAACAGACACAGCTAAAGAAATGGGCTTTATGGCTTGGCACATCTCTAATAAAACAAGAGCCTTGATCATATGAGGAAAAGGGATATAAATACTGCAGCACTTGGGAATGGCTGTGGCAAGCAGAACATCTGTTTATTACATTTTCCAGTGTTTTATTTTCAGTTGCCCATGACGAAGAATCAGAACTTTTACCAGTGAAAACCACTCAGTCATAAACACAGCACTATCCTTTTGAGGTATACCTTGAGCATTACAAAGCAGCAGCTTTATTATAGGGGAGTCACAGATAGTCAGGAATCGGGGCACAGGAAAGACAGTTTGAGAACAGGCCACATTTTATGAAGAAAGTATTTTACTCACAGGTAAGGGGATTTATTTTGTGTGAACACAGATACTTTAGGCAGCATGAAGGAGAATTTTGAGAGAGGTTTATTGTGGTAAAACATTCTACACTACAGTTCACAAAATCCCTACAATGATATTAACTTACTGGCACTCATCTCAAGGAATGAGTTTTGGTAATATAAGCTTTACTCTGTGTTGTACATTAGCTCAATATCACTACTGAACAAGAAAGAGAACATGTTCCAAAAATGTTATTGCTAATGGTAAAATCAGAAAACACTACACTCAGCAGTGATGTCCATAAGGAAATTCACTTGAGACCACATCCACTGTATTACTCTCCTTGGTTTAGTCTTCTTTTTATGTGCAACATTGCGAAGTGTTACATAGTGAACTCACTTCACTGTAATGAAATGCTGTTTCATTAAATACACCCTTGATGGATCTTTGGGTCAGCCAAAGACCTCAGAATGATGCAAACATAAAGCAAGGCAGTCATCAAGTAAAATGAATATCCTAGTCAAACTCAAAACAAGCCAGACCAAGGTATCTCTAATTAAAACAACAACAACAACAACAACAAAAAACAACAAAAAAACCCCAAACAAACAAACAAACAAACAAAAAAAAAAAACCAAAAAAACACAACACTATCTGACTCCACTGAGAAGGAGCCAAATATGAGTTTAGAAAATAAATCTATTTACACAACTAACTACTTTTCAAAATCTTGCACGTTGGAGACAGGCAACCAGCTTCTCCACAGGAACTGTCCCACAAAATACTTGTGGCCCGAGCATCCACAAAAAAAGAGATTTACCAAGGCAGTGAGGCACTGTATCTGTGTACTGCCTATTTCCTAAGCATAAGGCACAAGACCCAGAGCAAATGAGGTGAAAACTACTTGGCATTACTGCCATCTCTCCCAACACTAAAGATTTGTTAATGTACATGATATTAATTGTGTCTATGCAAGGAAAATACCCCAATGCATATTCTTCCCATATTGCAGGAATGCTACTGAACTGGCTGGATTTTTTTTTTCCCAGCATCTGAAATTACAATAGGAATTAGCAGAAAAGTAGTGGCAATGGGAAATTCCTATGCTGTTGCAGAGCTTAGCTGGAGAGAGACGTAGAAGAAATGTTGGTGACCTGCTGTTTTCACAGCTCCCTGCCTCCTGACAAGCCAATCCCTACATTTATTCCAGTTAAAAGTACAGCAAATCGAACATAACAACATGTCCCTCACTCAGAATTGAGACCTTAGCACTGACAATTAGCAGATAGGATATTTTTAAGGTAAAGGGGATGAAATTCAAACCTATAGAGGAGGACTACTTCATGGACAGTAAAAGGGATTGTTTGGCATGAAGGGAAAGATAGCCTAGGTAACTCTTACTTCCAGTAGATACACAAGACATTACCACAGGCACTTTGTTTTGACTACAAAAGGTTTTTAATTGGAGAATGTGAAACAAACTGCTGCATCTGGTGTTAGTCCTACTTTCCAGGCGGACTTACAGTTCATATTCTGATACAGCACACTGAAATAATCTAGTATGGACTATAACCCAGAGACATCAAGATAGTAAGTAGGAAAAAAAGAGATGTCCAAGACAAAGGTAACTGGGAAAATATTTACATCTTCGTATCAAAAAGCAACTAGCAGTTAGTGCCCAGCACAGACAACATCTTTTGAAAGGGCATACACCTCATCCATTATATATTGACATTGCCAGACATCTCTGAACTGACCAGACACTAATTGGCTTTATACCACTGGCATTGTTTAACTGCCTAGTAGCAAGAAAAATGTAAAATTTTGTTTACACACTGCAGAAAAGAATAAGTCTCTGGAATGACAAAGGAGAAAGGTTGTATCAAATACCTTGGAATGCTGATAGACTAGATGAACCAAAGGTTTGTCATATGGCTTTGTCCTAGTTTCAGCTGGGATAGAGTTAATTTTCTTCTCAGGAGCTGGTACAGTGCTCTGGTTTGAATTTAGTAGGAGAATAATGATAACATACTCATGTTTTAGTCTTTTCTCAGGGGTGCTTAGGGTTAAGTAAGGAGTTTTCAGATTCCTATGCTCTGCCAGAGAGCAGGGACACAAGAATATGGCAGGGAGCATAGCTGGGACAGGTGACCCAAACTGGCCAAGGGGATATTCCATTCCACAGAACAACTTCATGCTCAGTATATAAATGGGGGGTAGTTGTCCAAGAGGAGCTGATCACTGCTGGGGGACAGGCTGGGTATTGATCAGTGGGTGGTTGAGCAACTGTACCATTCATCATTCTTTTTCTTTGGTTTTATTTCTCTCTTCCCCCATCCTTTCCATTACAAGTGTTATTATTGGTTTCACTATCATTGTTAGTAGTGATAGCATTTTAGTTCAGTGTAGTTCAGTTTAGTTTAGTTTGAATTTTTGGAATGTTCTTATCTCAACACTTAAGGATCTCTTTTTTATCCAGTTCTCCTTCCTATCTGGGCTGAGCAACTGCCTGCATGCTACTTAACTAACTGTTGGGGTTAAACCACAACTGGCTTCCTGAAGCATTCCTTCTATATTTGTTGGGCCCACTTCCACAGCCAAATAGGACAATAGAAATGCTTTTGACATCTTGGACTTTTTGTGAGAGAGAACTTCAGAGAGAAGCCTGCAAGGCCCATGGGAACTTGTTGTCTCTCCCATGGAGCTGTGGGAGCTCCATGCTGCCAGGGATGGGCAGGGGCTGCAGTGAAGCTGATGCCAGCTGTGCTGCATGCCTCTGGTCTTCAGGCTTGAAAAAATAGGTCTGAAGGGGCAGGAGTCCTGGTGACACCCCCCCTGCCACCCTCTTCTTTGCCACACTGAGCCCTGGGAAAGCTGTCAGAGCCACACAGGATTAGGGAGAGACAGACCCATCTCCCTTATAACATCATCGGGCTGTAATGTCACCCAGCCATAACATCATCCAGCCATAACATCATCTATCCATAACATCATCATCCATCCATAACATCATCCATCCATAACATCATCTATCCATAACATCATCTATCCATAACATCATCATCCAGCCATAACATCACCTAGCCATAACATCATCTATCCATAACATCATCACCTATCCACAACGTAATCATCCATCCATAAGGTCATCCATCCATCCATAACATCATCCATCCATAATGTCATCATCCATCCATAACGTCATCATCCATCCGTAATGTCATCATCCATCCATAATGTCATCATCCATCCATAACGTCATCATCCATCCATAATGTCATCATCCATAATGTCATCATCCATCCATAACGTCATCATCAATAACCTCATCACCCATCCATAACCTCATCACCCATCCATAATCTCATCATCCATAATGTCATCATCCATCCATAACGTCATCATCCAGCCACAACGCCATCATCTGGCCATGACATCATCACCAGGCCATAATGTCAACCCCAGCCATAACATCATCACTCACTACGCCATCCAGCCCCAAAGTCACCCAGCCACAACGCCATCACCCGGCCACAACACCACCCAGCCACAAAGCCACCTGGCCAAACCCTGGCACAGCAGCAGCGCCGTTCCTGGCCGGGGTGCTCCCCTGGCTGTCCCAGGCGGGCTCCGTGCTGTGCCCGCGCTGTCACTAGGTGGGGCCGCGGCTGCAGGGAGGAGGGCCGGGTCCCAGAGCCGAGCTGGGCTCTCTCCCCCTCCCAAACTCATCACTGCTCCTCAGCCCTTACAAATCCACCCAGTATCTGGCAGAAATGCAGCCAGACTGCGTTATTTTATGTGAAGACACGGCCATGCTTTTGATGTCCAGGTCACGTTGTGCAAGAGAGTGTTTACTTTGGGTATTTGTTCTAATAATACATGTTACATGATCTGAGTAATGTAAGTTACAGTCGCTTGTAACTGACTTTTTCCTCCTCTAATCTCACCTCAGAGATGAATTCAAACACAGTTGCAATTCTAGATATTTAGAAGGGAAAAATATAACCTATTTCCCGAGGAACTCTCAAGTATCTTGTACTCCTAGCTCCCATTTTTGCCTGAACTTGTACTTTTCCAGTTTAAGGAGGAGAAGGGAATTGTGGACTGAATGACTGCAGTCACCAGTTCTTCACTGTCAGTGATTATTTAGGGCACTGGTGAAATAAAAAAGCAATTTTTATTGCTCTTTCAGGCACAAATTTTAATCCTCTGCAGGTGAATTAAAACCAGGTCACAGTAACTAATGGACCTGCATTTTCAGGCCTCAGAAAATGTGCAAAAACACTGGAGGAATGGTGCTGCAAAGGAAGTGAGGGGTCAGAGTAGAGCCACTACAAGCAGGATGGTGGTGATTGTACGGCCTCCCATCACATCCACCACCACAGTTACTTCTCTTGTTGCCAGAACAAGAGAACAGCAGAAAAATATTACAAACTGTTAAAACAACAACAGAGAGCAGTGATAACCAAGTCAGGAAATATGAATGCCGAACAATAATTCAACAAGCAGGGTGTTTGCTTGAGTTTTACTATGTCAGAAAATAAACCATTCACTTGGGAATTAGTCATAGCTTTTCCTATACATATACCATGGAAGTCTGCTAAAACATCATGCAGTGAACTTTTTGGGAGAGGAGGGAGGCTGGAGCACAGCACAGGGAGATCAGCTCCTTTCATCCCCTGGCTCTGGTATAGATCACTCTGTTTCCTTTTCAAGGCAACAGCAACGTGGGCATAAACTCTGATAGCTCAGGCTTGGGCCTGGGAAAGACCCACTCCCCAGAAGCCACTGAAGGTCAGAAATTATCCTTTCCTTCCCTCCTCTCCTGCTCCCTCTCTCCCTCCCTCCTCATGTGTTTCAAAGTTCTGTAAAGCAATCCCAAATCCAGCCCAATTCCCATTTGTTTGCAAGGGCTATAGTGATTGATGCCTGTACTGTGTTCACCAACATAGGTGAGAATAGCAAAAGGAGATATATGTAAGTTAACCTAATGCTCTCTTCCCTTTGGAGCTTTAGAAACTTATCACTTCTGCTTTGTAAAATTTTTGAGAAAAAAAAATTAACTTCTCCCTCATACCATCCTTTTCCTGAAAACTAAATGTTTGTCAGTGGAGATAAAAAAAAGAAAAATACATATGGCCAGATGTTCCTTTTGTTTATATCTCTGCAGAACATTAGGAGGAAAAAAAATTACAGGAGAAAAAGCAAGGAAGAAAATTCATAACTTACTCATGGCTGACCATAACTCTACTAGTGACTAAGTCACAAGGTCTAAAATGTAATAACTAGGCTGTTAGTTGGGTTAAATCTCTGAAGGGTATTACAGTCTCCTGAATAGGGTTTGGAGTAACCATGGAGCCATGTAGAATAATTTTCTGCAGTTTAGGAAAGTTTCTCTTGAGAACTTGTTTTTTTCACACATAGAATATGTAGCCATGCCAGACATTAAGCACTGTCCTTATTTTACTAGAGAAAAAGGCATGTTCAAGGTGAGAACTGACTGATTTCAGTTTCCAGGAAAGCTGTTATCTGTGCAATGTGAACAGCTGCAAGCTGTTCCCTTCAGGAACCTGTTCCTAGTGAGTCAAGGTATTAATATGCAGAGGCAGAGAAACTTAAACTTTTACCACAGTTCTCCCTCAGGTACAATGGCCTATGAGGACTGCCTCTGCACCCCTTGTGACATGAGTCATTTAGCTCTTAAAAGTGATAAAGTGGTTAAAAAATCTAGATTTGACAAGTAGCACAGAAGTATTTCTGAGTATTTCGATGTCTCCTCTATGTTTTTCTGTGTATGGTGGATTTCATATCTGGTTCTTCCTGGTTTTACACTCACCATGGCAAGAAGTAATGTCAGCCATGTCAGAGGGACTAGGCTCCAAAGAAAGACATTTCTAAATCTGTGTTTGAGTTTTGCTGTAGGCAGCCTGGCAGGAGAGCTCCTATCAGGTACCACAAGCACCTTCACAGTCACGCTGCTGCCACACTTCTCACTCCACTCTGCCTTTCTCCTGTGGATGCCTGCCCACCCCTGAGGGCTGCAGCTGATCAGGTATGGTAAGATTCTCTGGTACTGAGTGCCAGGGTGTGCTCACCCTCCCCAGAGAGAGGAGCAGGAAACCACCTCCTCCTGAGCCTGCACACCTCCCTGAGACACACAAGTCCTGGAAGAATTAATAGATTTCATTGTGGTTCAAACCCTGCTTTCTCACTTTTTCCTCAACCTTTTGCTGATTCATGTAATTCACTGTCTCTAGGGGAAAAAAAGAAAAAAAAGGCAATCAGTACAATTTTGTCACAAGATTTCTGGTTTTATCTAGGTGTTGAAGAGGAGAAAATTGGAAGGTATAAACTCAGAAGAGGAAGGAGGAATGAACCCAAACAGTGTTTACCTTACAACTTTAAACCATTTTATGACAATTGTTTGCTCATGACTATCTAAGGATAATCCTGAGGTTTTCTGGAGAATTGTTGCTGAAGGCTGTCCTAAGTCAGACACTGAATAGCTGTAGACTCTCTCCCACAGAGAAAAAATCAGAAAGAGAATCTTACCATACATGATCTGGTAAACACTATGTTCTACTCTCTGATTTACAGAACACTTAAACTCTTTCAGAATTTTCAGATAAAAATAATTAAATCATTGTAGCAGTTATCTTTAGCTCATAGGGAGGGAAAATTCTTCCTCAGGTTATAGGTCAGAGCAAGGATGTAACCTTGCAGAGGTTCCTTCTATCTATCTCTTACCTTAATCTCCTGCACAGCTTTCAAAGAGATAAAGTAGCAAATCACACTCCTAAGGTGCTGTAAAGATTTTCTTTCTGTTGCAGCTCCAGGAGAGCTCTGGCAGCAGGACTCTTTAAAGTGTATCTCCCTCTATAGAGGACAAATCTTCCTGTACTTGTGATTCTCTCCATCCATCCTCTACATGATCTGTTTCCTGGTAGTGATCTGAGGGTTGGATTCTCCACTTAAGGTCAGGACTTGGCCTTGGTACAGGCATGCTTAGGGAATAGCTGTGATTATGGCTCTCAAGCACTGCTGCTAATGTGGAAATTAATGAAATTAATCCCTAGTGAGGAACACAACCATTAACCAAGATTCCTATTGTAGTGTGCATGCAACACTGAGTCATGCACAAAATCTGTGACAGAGCAGAAATGCTGCAGGGAGCACATTAACAAAATATCATTTAGGGTAAAAAGTCTTGTCTTTGTTATCTTCCAGTGGCAGACTAGAGTGAGAATGTTAAATACTGTATTAAGTTAGTTTCTATAGGGAAGGGAGAAGAATGATGCGTCAAAGCTAAATGTCCACTAAAATTGAAGTTTAGATAGTATGCATTCAGAAATAATTTTATTTTCCAGTAATGACAATATGCAATATCACATAAGAAATGAAATTGAAGAATTGATCTTATTCTTCAAATACAGGATAGCTTCAATATCAAAATTAACATATAAATTCAGCATAAATCTTATTTCCCCACTCACGTCTGCTGAGTAAATGCACATAAAGAATGAATCACTGAAACAGTATACTGAGAGAATCAAAGCCATTTTTCAAAGATGTCAGCACAAATGTGAGGTGAGCCTGTTCACCAAGCATACAACAAATGTTGCAGAGGTGGCCTTTCAGACCCATGAGGAGGACAAGTCAGGGACCCCCTGGAAAGCAGCACAACACCAGCAAGGACAAGGCAAGGGAGAGTTTGGAACAGGACATCCCCACTGTGCTGTGCTCATCCCTGCTGTCCCTTGGACTATTCCCTTATCTACAGGTATGGGAGATACCAGAGGATGTGAGCATCACATCGGGGCTCTCCATGGCATTCCTTTGAGGGAGAAATTATTATTGTTTACATCATTGTTGGCCATAACCACCTTGCCACAGCCAGTGGGGGTTTGGCAATGTGCCTCTGGAGCTGCCAGCCTCTGTGGAGCCCACTGAGCTGGGGCCTGGTGGGCCTGAGATCTGGACAAGCAGAGCTGTGAGCAGAGAGAGCTTCCCGTGGCATTTCCTGGAGGGCTGAGAGTGAAATCACCTCTGACAGGAGGAAAACCAGCCCTGGGGCACCCAAAAGAGACTCCCGAGAGGCTGCTCAGGCAGGAGCAGGAGCTGTGCAGAAGGCACCGTGCTGAAGGGCTCTCACTCCAAGAAAGCCACAGATGCACTAGTACCCCCAAAAAGACTTTAAAAAATCCCTAAAAATAAAATCCTCAACAACCTGTTGGACTCTCAGATCCTACTGAGACCTCACTGGGCTAAAGAAGGATGCTTCTTGATACTTGAAATTTTTTTTTCTCTTTTTTTTTTTTTTTTTTTCTTTTTTTTCGCCCACCTCAGGGGGTTCCTGAGCATCAGTGCTTCCAGTTTCAGCCTTCCTCATCCCAATGTCCTTTCTTCCTCAGCATGAAGCTCCGACGAGGAGATACCCTCGATTTGCCACAAGATGGAGCAGGGAAACGCAAGTTTTCGGCGCTGCACTGCCCGCCTCCTGCCCGTAGTGCCAGCCTGGACAGTACAACAGCCATTTCTCAAAGGTATTATTGCAGGCCAACATATATTTTTGAAAAAAAAAAATCTTCTGGACAGCTAAAATATGATGTGGTCAAACAAAAAATTACTGTTCAGCATGAAAATTTGCTTATTAAAATTTATTTTGAACAGAGATATATTTGCTTTATTAAAAAAAAAAGTGTTTGTCAACTGAGTCAAAATTATTTTATAACACGAGACACAAGGATTGTTTTAACTTGTTTCTTTTTTCAGAAAACAGCTTTTCAAAAGAGATAGAATTTTTAAAATCATACCTTTAAATCTGCACTTTTCACCACAAGTGTGATAATTGTTCATGTTAGCCAAGGGTCATCTTTCTTTGAAAGATGTGTCCCAATGCCAAGATGTCAAAATTCAGTTCTCTGAAAACCCACAGACCGTAGGGGGTATGAGCTTTTGCAGGTATCACAGTTTGATCTTTCTGCTGAAGATGATTCAACATCTGTAGCAAAACAAACACAAACAAACAAGCAAAACAAACAAAAAAACCTCCACTGAAATTTTATTTGAAATACGGGGGATGCCTAAGATTTCTGCAGGAAGGAAATCTGCTCAAAACTGGAGCTCCTGGGCCTATCTGCTCTTATCTTGCCTTTGACAATTTCTTTATTGTGTTGGAGCACAGTGTTTCACTACCACCTGCCTTTCTGTTTGCAATAACTATTTTACATATTACTTTTCTCTCTGGGGTGGATGTAAGATGAATTTGTTTACAAGTGCCATGTGAATGCAGGCAAATCTGTCAGTACACAACTGAAACCCTGCATTTAGGAAAATTCCAGTTGCTTGCACATTTGCACTCCCATAAGGGAATTTATTTTCTTTTCCTCCTTTTCCCTGCTTTTATGTCTTTGCACTGTAGCATAACCAATAAAATGCTTTTCTGAACAGGTTGGGAAGTTATGCAAGATAAAGTATCTTTCAGTTAATTTATCCCCAAAGGAAAATAAAGTCATTATTTTATTCTCCTTTCTGTGCGTATTCAGTGCCTTTATAAAATGAAAGATTCACTGTGTGCACAAGACTTACGGAACATGAAATGCCAGATGAGAACACAGGCATTTGTATCAACAGTGACACTAGATAACATGCCTGATACACTTATATAACAGTTTTAAAGCCCATCTGCTTCAGAGTCCAGCTTCAGGGTGGCCTCACCTTTTTTTTCTTTTTTTTTTTTTTTTTTTTTGAGGTGTGGGACTAATCCCCACACCTGAAAGACTGGAGAGTCATTTCATCTGCATTCAGAGGTGTGTTTTGTAAAAGTCCATTGTCAAGCATATGCAGTCACTTGTGAACAGTTGAAAAAATGACACTAAAAGCTTAGCAAACTTCTAAGTGGCCATTAAACTTAGAGGCATTCCTCATCAGAAGCAATTCCTAATGTTACTCAGACACACATAAGATATGCAGTGTAATCAATGCATGCAATCATGCAATAAATTGTTCAAACCATTACTTTTCTAGGGGAAAAGGGAAGTTGCCATTTGGCTAAAAATTATTTTAAAGAAACACCTGCTATTGCATCCTATTTCCTTTTTTTTTTTTTCTACTTCTACAGAATAGGAAAAAAAGATGCTTCTGAAGCATTGGGAGAGCCTTTTGTTTTCTGCTTTCTGTGACTGTAGCAAGCTCTGCTTTACTCAGCTGAGCTTGGAAATGTCTGCAGTACAAATACAAGAGACCTCGGCTTCCCTGATGACAACTTTTGCTTAATCTCAGTTGCATTTACAAGTCAGGGATGCGAAACCCAGACTTGGAAGAAGAGGTTTCCCCTGCCTGCAGCTGCTGGAGCTGGACATTTTAACCCCGGCTGAGAACCAATCAGCTCTCTATCTTCAGAATGTTATTCGCCCAGTATAAATGACATAAACCAAGATCATCATCTTAGTTTATTTTTCTAGAGTCCTTAGCATGCTACATTAACCTGACAATGCTTAATCTGGTGTTCATTTCACAACACACTTCATGCAATTCACAGCTGTAATTGGTTTTACACTGACATTACACATTTCGACCTAGCCATGGGAAAAGAATAACTCTTAATAATTTTTCTCTGAAAAGTGTCCAAGCTCAAACGGCACAGAAGCAGCTCATGTTAGTTGCATGTGTGTATTACTTTCTTCTGCTTTTTCTTTCACTGCAAGGATGATCACTGGCATAAGATTACAAGGTCCTGGTTTTAGTCCATTTGCAATTGAATTATGTTTGCTTGATTTCTTATGTCCTGAGGAGTTCTCAATTACAAAACAGCATTCAAGTATTCTAGATTAACATCCCCATTTTTCTGAGTTAAGGAACAAAGTAGACCTTGGGCTTCTGTTTCCATTATGAGTCTTCTGGAGTCCCATAACTGGTAGCCATAAAGCCTTCCTTTGCAACACACACTCAGCACTAAAGCCAGAGTATTGCTATTTGGCATTATCCAGTGAAGTGCAAGAAATTAAATAAGTTACGTCTTTATTGCTATAGTACACTACCAAGCAAAGTCACTTTCTAACACAATTGCAAAAGTTTTGTGGAGTACATGTCCCTCCTCTCAGGGGCCAGTAGTTCAGCTGCACTGTGAGAATCGCTTAGCTGTCACCTGTCAAATGTCACTCTATGAAGATGCGTTGAGTATCCTTGAGTCTGAAGAATCAGACCTTTCCTCATATTCATCTTCTGTGTAAATCGGTTGCTTGGACACAATAGGACATCCATCATCAGGAATTGAGATCCTGGGATCCTCTGACGAGCGGGAAGGAAGGACGGGTGAGCCTCGGAAAACGCTGGCTGAGTTGCTGGAGAAAGGGCTGACGTACTGGGACCTCAGCTGGTACTGCTGCTGCAGTGTCATGGTGTTCCACAAGGTGACATCGTTGGGCAGGAAGGGGCTGGACTGGTTCCTGGCCAGCGTGTTCCTCAGCATCAGCGGGTAGCGCGGCGGCTGCGGGAACGGGTGCTGCAAGGGCACGGCCAGAGGGTTTGGCACCACGTTACTGGAGTCAGCAGAGAACCTCAGGGTGTCGGGAACCCTAAATGCCGAGCCCACAGACCACTTGGAGGATGAAATAGGGTAGGAACCCAGCGTGTGTTCAAAAATATGCCCATTGGAAGGCAAAACAAGACCGTCAGACTCTGCAGAAGTTCTCTCTCCACTGGCCGCTGAGGACCGACTGGACAGGAGAACCTCTACAGCACTCACCAGGTCGCCACCACATCCCTTCAGGATCAGCTCTAGCACAGTGGGCTTCTGGTTAGGGAAAATCTTTTTCAAGACTTCAAGTGGGGGTCTGTTTGCTTTCAAACTGAATGGTAAAGAAACTGTCCCAGAAGGACCTTCTATCAGGAGGTGGTTCTGTTCTGGGTGGTACTTGGGGCTGTCTGGACGGTTCTCTGTGCTCCCACCATTTTTCTGAACTGCAAAACCAACCTCATCCACCGAAACGATTTCAGGGCTTTCAGGGTTGAAACAACTTTTGGCTTTAGTCATGTCTGGGGAACTCCTTTGGTCTGTGTCTTTGTCACTGTAGGTCTCGGCATTGTCTGCTCCACTTGCATCAGCCAAACGCTCCTCACCCATATCTGCAAAGAGAAGCCAGAGGAATTAACAGAAAACTGAAGCCAAAAGCTTTCACGGAGATTTGAGGATGCTGTCTTCTTAAAGTGAACAAACCAGGACTCTGGGGGCGGGGGGAAGTGCTGCTTTTTCAGAGATCCTGCAAAAATTAAGGTATCTTTGCAACATCCCATGAGAATAAAACCCAAAATGATGTGACCTCATCTAGACACACCCTGTCTCATCCTCCCATGTGAAAGCAAAGAAAATATGATCATTTTTATGCTACATCAGAAATGCTATATCCACTCTTTCTCACTGGTTACAAGGCAGCAGCACACCACCCAAATGCAAGCTTTCTCAGAAGAACTTCAGCACTTTCACATCATAATTCCTCACTAGCACCATTCATTGCCTGTGAGCTGAAGAGAGCACTTAGGAGATGAAAATTCCCCTGCAGCTCCAACAGCATTGGTGGAACCACTCCGTTATGGCTACTGGTTGAAGGTTTGAAAAGACTTCAAATGAATAAATGTATTCCAGTTCTGGCTCTCAAGAAACTGGTTCTTCCCATAGAAATTGGTTCCTTCCACAGCAAGAATTGCAGCTTTTCCTCTAAAGCCTTAAGTATCTCTGACGCCTTGTCCCATCCAAGCACATACTTTAGAAAAGTCTGGTTTGGAGAGGATATCAGGAAGGCATTTGGTCCAATATCCTCTTCAAAGTGGGAGCAGCAGGTTGCTCATATCCCTGCTTAGATGAGCTTTAAATAATTCCAAGGATGAGGACCCCACAACCTATCCTAGCAATTGTTCCAGGTACCTTACTTTCTGTGTGCTAAACTCAGAAGGATGAGAGCTGAATATGGAGCTGAGGACAAGCCCATTGACCATGCTGTCTCCAGACAGACACTCAAAACTCTTTGGTAATGCCTGACCAGAGTATGGAACCCTTTGAAACAAGACTGCTTGTTGGCAAGAGTAAGTGAAGGATGCTTGCTTATGCAAAAAGGGGTCAATACACTTGCTTGAGAGTGTTCATTGTTATTTCCCAAGAACACAGTTCTGCTGGCTTTCCTCCTTGGGCACGATGACATTCTTGGGAAGCATCAGGGCATGGGGAGAGGATTGTTGTCCAAGCTGTGGCTGACAGAGCCCACTTTAACCACACAGGGGGGTGTTTTTGAACACACAAATGGGAAGGACTGTCTGCAAAAACCAATACAACTGTTTGCTTGGTTTCCCAAGGCCCTGACAAACACCCCCAACCAGAAAAAGTAGCTGTAAGAAGCAAGCAAAGGTTCCTAAAATGTGCTGATCATCCTGCCCAAGTGAGATGGAACTCAAGCACCTGAGCCTCACTGCTCACCATCTCCTCCTGCCTTCCTCTCACTGCAGGAACAGTCAGGGCATCTTCTCATCAGTTAGTTTAATATTTAATAGATCAGCATGAGAAAAAGACTGTTAATGCAATTTGACCACTAGAGAGAAAGAAGGCAGGGTCTGAGCAAGCCTGAGCTGAGCAAGAAGCCACTAGCTCACCACAATGGGAGCTATAAACAAAGAATTCCTGGCAGAGCACAGCCTGACTGTGTGAGCACGGCAAAGGAAGGTTCTCCTCATGAGGATGGCTGTACCTAGCAGCATCGATGGGCCATCCTACAGAGATGTGGGGTGCAGCTAATTTGGGCTGTGAAAGATAAGTGTGTAGCTGAGGAATACAGATGCTCTTACTAAGACCTCACTCCTTTTAGCAGGATAACCCGTTTTGAGACCTGTTTTTTACACTGGTTATGCTGCCTGTGCAAACAGAGAAGCAGTAACTCTGCATGTTCCATATTGCAGAGGATGTGTTTCCTCTTTCTCAGTGCACCAACCTTGCTTTGGCAGCCAGAGCAGGACGCAGGAATTGTTTGCTGATAGGGAACTGGCACGTGCATCCTTCTGAGGAGGCGCTGAGACAATGGCACAGCTCATCCATTATTGAGAAAACGTGAGACTCACGCTACCTTTCCCTTCTAATCCCTTCACTAGGCATTTATTACAAATCCTGGAGCACGGACTATTTATACATTTGAGGCTTAGCAGGCTTAGGAGGACATCCAACTACCTTGCCCCTGTCCTGACAGTCAGAGAGGCTGTTTAAGGAATATGATAGCCCTAATTTTCACAAAAATAGATTCCACTGTGGTGACCAGTATTACCAAATGGACTGAATGCAAGAACATATTTCCAAATTACCTCATGCTCACATTTACAGTGTGTTTTTATGGGATGAGAACAAGTACCACTGGGGAGAAAATATGTGTTTATTTCAAACAAACAAACAAAGAAACAAACTAACACTCTCAGATCAGGTAAGGTATCTCTAATATATTCCCTCATCCTTACAAAATGTTATTTTCAAGATATTTCAGTGTTGTTTAATTTTCTGTACCATCAAAAATATCCTTAGGAGGCTTGCCTAAAAATTTTTCTGCGCATTCTGCAAACTCATCCCACTGAATTTTGCATCCTTGTCCCCAGGAGACCGCAGAGATGCTGGCTCTTAGCTTTTGCACAGTCTCTTCACACAGCCCAGGTCACGGCGTCGCATCTCACCGGGACAGGCGCGAAAAACGAGATTTCAGCGATTTTGAATCGAAATGCTGTTATTAGCACGTGGAGAATTACGCTCTGCTGGCTACCACTGAGCTCGGGGGCTGGTGTATTTTCCCCCTCGGTCTTTTTGGGAGCATCTCTGGCTGCCGGTGTCAGGCGGCTCCACGCCGGGCTGGGGCGGTGCGCAGTGTCACACCCGCAGTGTCACACCCCGGGGCCCCAGCCTGTCGCACGGCAGCTGGCCGCTCACCTGGCCGGCCCTCGGGGCTTTAATCTGCTTTGAACACCCCTTCCCCTGCGCTGAAGGTTCGGGAAAGACCAGGCATGCTCCGGGGACTGTCCCCATCCCTTCACGGGAACCTCCGCCACCGGGATTTTCGTTTTGTTTAAAATCGGCACAAAACAGCCATCGTCAAATAACCGAAAATTTGCGAAGACACGTAATAGCCATTGTCAAATAAACAAAAATTTGTTAAGGTACATTGTAAATGTCCCTGTGTGGACACTGAATTGGAGGAATATCGCATGCATGTATTAATTATAAATGTTTGTGTTTTCAGGTGCAAAAATAATTTTGTATTTAGAACGTACAACCTACTGCTCTTCACCAAATCTTGTTTTCTTTTCATAATTTTCGTAAGATTCAGATGAGAATATTCTAGGCTTCAAGAAAGAAATCTCGTCCTCAGACATTTTTTACGTTTGTAGGGCCCTGGGTGTTGTATTTTGTTCTGCGTGAGATCTGAGGGTTTTTGCTGTATTTCTGGTGGTGGTGTTTGGTTGACTTGCTTTTTTGAGGAAAGGGGGTGGTGTTTGCTTTTTCTGTGTTTTTTTTGGTTTTGATTTTGGGAGGGTTGTTTCTCTGTGTGGCTTTGGAGTTGGGTTTGTTTTTGGGTTTTTTTTTTCTTGGAGGGGGTGTGTTTTGTTCCGTGCGTGTGTGTTTTTTTGTTTTGTTTTGTTTTGTTTTTTTTCCCCACCAGCTTCTATTTCAAATTGCCTGCATTTAAGTATCCCGTTTGTGATTCCTGGGAAAACTAAGGAAACTATTTTCCTACTGATATAAAAGATGGGAATATTCATCAAATAATATGCATGCAGAGACAGATACCAACCCCGATCAGAGACGCAGTGCAAATACAGATACACATGAAACAGAACAGGGAGAGAACCGTACATGCATTTACAGTAAAATACAAATTAACAAATAAAGCTGATACGAATTTGGCACAATATTTACCCCAATTCTTCTTGACTATCTATACATTAATAATCAGGAGTCAAATGTTGTAAAGGGGCTAAATAAAAGTAAAATAGGTGAGAGGGGAAAAGCTGTTCTCAAGGAATTAACTTGTCTGGAAAAGTTGGTCTAATATTTTGTAACCAAATTTTCTTCTTCGATATTCCCACAGCTGACTCCCTGATAAAACAGCTCGTTCCTTGATTGATAGGACAGCTCTTTTCACAACACATATTTTCTTGTATCCCAAAAGTACCTGCTGTTTTCCTTAGTCGTATTATTAGGAAAGACTGATACCAGAACTAGCATAACCACAGCACAAAAAGCTAAGGCTACGGTTTTGGTGGGGGCTTTTTGGTTTGCTTTGGGTGAATTTTTTGGTTGGTGGGTTTGATATTTTTACTTTTGCTGTCTGTTTGGAGGAGTCGGGTGTTTGTTAGCTGGACGTGGTTTGTGGAGGTTTCGTTTTGGTTTTGGCTTTAATTACTTTCACTTCAGACTTTCTTCCCTATATTCGAAGATGTAAATACTCTGTAGGAGTCTAATCCCTGTTCTCAAATTAACACAGAGGCAGCCGCGCTGCATTAAGAAGCTGGCTCTGAAAATATCAGATGACGAATATAGCATTATATTGCTTAAAAATCTTGGTAACTACTACTAGAAATGTAACACTCACTCATGTGGGCAAGGAAAGCCCACGAGCACGGTATCAGGAGGAGGATTCACTCCAGGTTAGTCAAGGCAGATGCAACTAGGGTAGTTTCAGAACTTCGCAAGCGTCCCACCGAAATGGCCGATTGTGGCAGGAATAAAAGCAAACGGATCTGATTTAACCACATACAGGGAAATACTCCTTCGGCAGTTAAAAAAACGAGAATAACGTCCTCGGGGAGGAAGGGGTTGTGTGTGTGTTTTTGAAACCGGGTGGGCAGGAGTTCATCCTCTCTTTTTACGGCGATTTTAGTACAGTCAATGGAAGGAGAGGAAAGAGAAAGCGCTGCCGCTCAGAGCACGCAGGACAGCTAGAAATAAGCAAACTGTGGGATTATATCTGGTGGAAGGTGACAGGAGGAGCCTCCAAGGACA
This sequence comes from Cettia cetti, assembly GCA_013401135.1. Classification (NCBI taxonomy): domain Eukaryota; kingdom Metazoa; phylum Chordata; class Aves; order Passeriformes; family Sylviidae; genus Cettia; species Cettia cetti. The sequence continues at coordinate 78,813 of VZUI01050834.1, read as the reverse complement.
GCATTTGCTCTCATGCCTCCTCATGTTCATAAAAAAGCGGGGAGGGAAAAAAAAAAAAAAAATCTGTGACAATCAGGGGCCGAGGACCACGCGGGTGAGGTCTGAGTAACCAGAAAGACTCCCCGGTGGTCCCGGGGCACCCCGGTCCCCTCAGCCCGGCCTCACAGCGGGCAGGGCCGGGAGCAGCAGCAGCAGCACCGAGGGCCTTGATTTATGGAGATCTCCGTTATGTTTTGCTGTTTGTTTGTTTGTTTTTTCGCTCCGTAAAGCTGTTATCAGAAAGTGCTGACTGGCTGGCAAGGAAGAATTTCTCATCAATACACTTTGATTGTATTTTGCAAATAAAATGCCTGTTGCTGGGTAACATTTCACTTGAGCCTGACCTTCCCCAAAAGTTATTGCTATCAGATTCGATTTACACTCTCCTCCCGTGATTACTGTAATCTTTTAAACCGGGAAGTTCATACATCAGGGTGAAGGAAAGTTGAGCGTGCAAGTTAATATCGTTCCTATCCGACAGATTTATATGGTGCTGGCGGATGGGAACTTTCATTTTTTCGAAGAAGCGAGGCGGGTTTTCCCCCTTCTCTGCCCACCTCCTCGGCCTCACCCCCCGCCACCTCCACGCCGGGAGGAGGCTCCGTGTGTGCGGAGAGCGGGAGGCTACGGGAAATTTGGGAAAAGACCCCCTCATGCCGGGCCTGGCCGGAAAACGGGAAGCGTGTCCCAAACCAGCGGCATCCTCGCCACAGCGTCGAACTCAGCCGTGCCGCCGCTTCGGGCCCGGGGTGTGTGTGCTCCGGTGCAGGAGGAGCAAAGCTCCGTGCGGGGGCTCTGGTGGAAGCCTCCGTGGCCGGGCTGGCTCCACAGCGCACACGGGCCCGCTCGGAGGGAGCCCAGGGCTCGCCATTCCCGTCCCGGGGAACCGCGAAACATTTTGTCACGACTTGTCGGCACCGGCGGCCCGCCTGCCGAGCATCCTTGTGTGAAAGGCTGCCAGATAACGGAGGGAACGCGATTCCGGAGTGCTAGTTCTGCCTCCCGAAACGTGTGTTAGCCACAGGTCGCACTCACAAGGTGCTGTCAGCACCCCCGACCTGTCGCAAGCCGCCCCGAAGGGACAGGAGGACGGGGTTGTCCCGCTCATCCCCTGCCACCACCCCGCTTTCCCCGGTGGGCACAGCTCCGCAGAATTTCGGTCCGACCCCTCTGTGCAGATCTGGTCCCGGACGAGATCCCGCAGCCCCGATGCCCGGGCGGGGAGCGGCAGAAAGACACGCTGCTGTGATCCAGGGGGGATGAGCCCGTTCCCGGCCGACCCTGGGAACGGGCCCAGAAGCGGCACGTCGGGAAAACCGGCTGGCAGCGGCGACACTCGCCGGTCCCCTCCTCTAGTCTCGATTCTGGCTGGGAAGCGGGCCGGTCACGCTTTCCGACAGCGCTAAAGCGCACCCGACGGAATTCCTGCCCATTCCCTTCCCACGGAGCCCGTCGGGAGAAAGGCCAAGCCTTCGCCTTTACTCGTTCCCCGTCCCCCAGAACCGACAGCCGGGACGCCAGCCCTCCCTTCCCCTCCTGCCCCGGTACCGCGGTGCCCGGCCCGGCCTCACCTGCCTTGGGGAGCGGCCCCGGGAGCGCGGGCGGGGGCTCGGCGGCCCAGCGGAGGGCGGCGGCGGCGGCCAGCTCGGCCGGGGTCCGCGGAGGGGCGGCGCAGGGCGACGGCCCCGGCGGCGGCGTGGGGGGCTCGGCGCTGCCCGGCGGCCCGGGGAGGGAGCGCAGGGAGTCCGGGAGGAGGCTCTCCAGGCTTTCGTTGGCCTGCTGCCGGCGGAGCGCCACCTGCGCGGCCATCACCCGCTGCCTCTCGATGATGAGGATGCACTTCTCGCAGGTGCAGTCCTTGAAGCGGCAGTAGCGCTTGTGGCCCTTCAGCCAGGACAGCACGCCGTGGTTGCGGCACCGGGCGCACTTCGGCGTCCGCTGCAGCGGAGCCCGCGGTGGCTGCGACACCGGGCCGCCCATGTAGAGGTACGGGGAGCCATAGCCGTTCATGCCCGCGGGAGGAGCCCGGCCGGCTCCGGGGCGGAGAAGGCCTCGGCGAGGGCGGGCGGAGGCCGGGGCGATGCAGGAGAGGAGGCGGGCGGCTCTGCCCGCGGGCTCTACGGGGGGCGCGGCTCCGACCCCGGGCCGGCGGGGAGAGGCACCGCCCGCCGCGGTGGCACCGGCGGGCAGAGCGCTGCCGCCGGCCGGAGCGACACTGCCACTGCCCGCGCCGCCCCGCTGAGCCCAGAGCCCCTCAGCCCGCCCCCCGCCCGCCCCCACCGCCACCCTCCTTCCCCGGCGCCGGCAGGGGAATGGAGGGAGAGAAAGACAGAGGAAAGAGGGAGGGAGGGAGGAAAGGAGGGAGGGAAGCGGCGGAGTGGAGGGGGGGAGCTCTGCCCCGCCGTCGGGGCGGCGGTGATGCCCGTGCCGTGCCGAAGGGGTTCGTCCCCGAGCGGACCGGCAGCTGTGGCCACCCACCCCTGCCCCCTCCCAGCTCACCCCCCGAAGGCTCCGGGGCTGAGAGATGAGCGGGGTCAAGGAGGTTTCTCCAGGCTCTGCGAAAGCCCACGGGGCACTGGGCACGGTGTGCGGCTGCTGCCGCCCGCGGCCCGGCAGGCAGCGGCGAGGGGCTCGAGATCGAAGTTTTGTCAAAGTTTTACGGCTGCAAAGCGATGCTCGGAGCAGGAGCTGCCCACAGGTGTGCGGAACCGGGCCGCGGCCGCGTCCCCGCGGGATCGCAGAGCTGGAGAGCCGCCGAAGGCACCTGCCCCCGTGGGCCCCGCTGCCTCTCCTGCATCCCGCGGCAAGACAGCTGCCTAAAGGATGGCTGTAGAAAGGAAGGTGAAATTCACGGCAAGTCAGGCTGCTTGAAACCTAAACGATAGTGTCTGATGCGGCGGACTTCCAGTGCTCTGCATTTCCGTGCGCGGAGGGGTTTCTCGCTGAAACACGAGTATTTCCCGTGTGGAGCGAGAACCTCGAATCCAAATGTAATAAATTTCCGGGGAAAAAAAAAAAACACCAAAAAACCACCAAAAAGTTACGTGTATTTTGGCTGGGCGGGGGGGGGGGGGAACAAATTTTCTGCGAGCGTTCATCTGCCCGACCCGAACCCATTTCGTTGCCTCAAGATCTCTCCTGCTCTTCCCGGGCATTTCTCCACCATAACCGCTACAGAAATTAAAGGTTTTAGCGAGGCTACGTAATAACGAAATCAGATTTTAGTCTCGGGAAGTATTTGGCCGGAGAGAATAAAAGGCACAGTGCATGCTACGAAGGTATTTACGTGGTATTTCACTACTAGGCTCTTTACTCATTACTTTTCTACTTCTAGAGGAAGAGTGATTCAGACCAGAAAGAGTGATCTTTCTTCCCCGGGCCGTGCGCGGGGTGTGTGGAGGATGAGCACTCCATCTGTAAATCGCACCGAGCCAAGGAGGTGGATCGGATCGGATCCGAGGAGCAGTGCATTTTCTCGCAGCTCTAGTGGAACTTTTTTTTTTTTTTTTTTTTTTTTTTTTTTTTTTTTTTTTTTTTTTTTTTCTGCTGCTGCTGGGGTGCACGCACTGAACCCTGCAGCTCCCACCCGGCCTCCTCCGCGGGGCCTCTGGCACACTCCGGAGTCCCCACCGAGGGCAGGAAAAGAAAGAAGCGGGCCAAACATTTAACCATCACAAAACTACACGGAAGATGATGCGCACGCAACCCATGGAAATCCTTTCCCTCAAAACGAAGAAACGGGGTGCAAGTGCCTGCGGGGGTGGCGGAAAACCC
>VZUI01050834.1:0-70000 GCA_013401135.1 Cettia cetti | reverse complement strand
AGATGCAAAAGACAATATGAAGTTGACATCACACACACCATTTTCACCAGCTTAACTCATGTGCAGACAAAACAGCCATTTCCATTCCTTTCAGGGAGTTTTCACCATTTTTGATACTGCAGAACCTGACCCCCTGATTTCAGGGAAGTGTCTTCTTTGATGCATAAAAGGATCAAAGACTAAAGTTCTAACATCACTCTGCCAAAGCAGACTCTATTATTGTCTTTTAGATCTGACATAGATTTTTTAACTCCAGAGAATGTGATATTAACCCCATATTACATTTTTCCCCCAGCTAAAATACAAAGAAAAGAACACAATTCTTAGACATGAGGGAGTGACAAGGTAAGGTAACTTCCAAGAGTTTTTATACATCCTGCAAATGCTGCTAATTGTTTTAATGACACTGAAAGAGGAATCTGGTCTGCACCATCATGTATTCCTTTGCTATGTGCTCAAATGCACAGAACAGCCAAAGAGGTCTCCAACAGTTCCAGGCCTGAAATAACCAGTGCACTGATTTACACTTAGAACAGGCTGGAACTGCACTTAGATAACCTGCAGTTACAGGGAACAACTGTTTAGATTTTTAATTTTTCTAGCCCACTAACCCTGAAACCAAGAAGTGTTGCAGAATCAGAAATTATCCTTTCCAAGAGCCAAACTCCCTTCTGCCATGAGAACATACCACGAGATTCCTGATGGTGTGTTTCCTACCTTTCCCTTTTAGTGTTTAAGCAGGGTTGGTGGCGGGGTCCAAGGATAAGTCACATCTCCTCAGTGCCTGGATGAGGATATCACTTGTCTTTCCACTTCACCTCCTCTATTAAGTCATTTTATCATGGCCTAAGAGCTCCTAGGACTCGAGCCAAGTGTAAACGTGCAGATTACAGGAAGCAAGCAGAACAGAGGAACATTTCTGCTCCTCTGCAGGGGAAGCAGCACAAACATACTCAGTGTATGTCCCAGTCTGCACCACACTCCCATGATCTGAAAGACATCGTGCACTATTTCAGGTGAGTATCTTGTTGGGGTGGCTCATGCTTTGACTATTACATAATGACAGAGCAGAGATGCTCTGCCTGTCCACATGCCAATGTCTAAGGGGACATCACCTACAGGAAAAGCAGAATTGTCACCTCTCCTGATGAGTCCTACAGACTAGCTTCTCAGTGGTAATTCACAGCTTTAGGTTGTGCCAACAATTTCAGCTTTGGCAGATCTGGCCAGGTCTGGCACCAGGAATAATCTCTTTCTCCATAAGGTACCATCCAGTCATGCAGCTGGAATCACCTCAACAGGGCTGGCTGACTCAAGGGCTGAGCTCTCCAGCTCTCAGAACCTCATTCTGCTCTGATTTAGCAAAGCCCAAGGTATGTGAAGGTTTAGGACATGCTGTAAGGATTCTGTGTGTTCCTGGTCTCAAGGACAAAAGTATGAGGGATGCGATTGAGGTTAACAGGGAGTAGTTTTTTTTGTTTGCTTGCAAGTAGACAATGGGCAAGAGGTTTATTTTAAAGGATTTGTTAATATTTCTAAGCATGCAAGTACCTGATGTGATGCAAAGGCCTTTTAAATACTGAGCTCTATAAATCTCTGTGACAAAGTTTCAGTAAATGTTTTTTGGTTTTTCTTTCCAAACACAAAGAATCCAAATGATTCAACTTGATACAGTACAGATGTTAAAACCCTACCACAGCAAAACTGCCACTTTGTTTTTGTGGTCTACTTTTTGAGCAACTCTATGTTAGTTTAGTATAAACCAGCAGAATTACAGAGGCAACTTTTTTTGGTAGACAGACAACCAAATCTGTTTCTTAGTATCTCAAGTGGTGACTCCCAAGTCTTCTGGAGGAGAGAAGATCCACTATTTTTTTTCCACTGGCTTGCAAATTAATCAAACTTTTGCTTATTAGGCAATTTGGGCTATATACTCTGCTCTCTGAATACCCACAAAGGTATGTGAGGAGAGCCACAAATGTTTCAAAAACAATCTGGCACTACCAGATTTACCTTCAGCACGTAAGACTGCTACTTAAGACTGCTACTTCTGTATCCAGACCTGGACTGCTTTGTTGAACAGACCTCCACTGCAGTCAACAGTCACTTGAAGTCAAACAAGGTGCAGTGAGGAGGTGCAATGCTGATAAAAAGTACAAGATATTCAGATTGGGGTTTGTAGCTATAAAAAGGCAGCGAAAAGGAAATAAGCAATTCTGTTTCAGTGTTTTAATCATAAGGCAATAAAATGTAGAAATTCCAAGTTCAAAGAAACAAAACCCGTGTTCTTTTTGACTTAAGTATATGAGTTTCATCTGTCTGAGGCTTGTGGCTGATCCTCCCACAGTTGTTACACAGCCCTTATCTGCATAAATAACAGTACCAGAATTGGGTCTGCGACAGTTTTTAAAGACCATTCCTTGATCTAATCTACCTTTACCTAGTTTACCCTTGGGAAAGCATCTGAATCTGAAAAACACTCAGCTAATATCACACAGGAAAAGAAATGAGAAGGGATCCCAACCACAGACACAAAACCTTATGTCTTCTGACAGTGCTAACTGCGTTGACTTTTAACTTGAGTGATCCCCAAAATTCAGTGAACTGAGAAGAGTAATACACTTTCAGTGATGTGAGAAATCAGAAGGATATTCATGCTTGAAAAAAAAAATATTTTTCTGAGTTTACACTTAAAAAACTATTAAACTCTAAATAAGGAGCAATTTGTAAAAATTTAAAATTTGAGTGGTTCAACTCATTTTTTAAAACTCTTTCACCTTTCTGAGGGAAAGTGAGCAACCATGTCAGTTCCACACACTGCTAATGGCCATTCACTTCTTCCTGGTGTGCACACTTGTGTGTCAGCACAGCCACACAATGTATATGAAGAACTGGATGCCCCTGGCAGTTTGATGGCATGGGAGCATCACTAAAACATGCCTAGGATTTTGGCATGAGGGTGGACAGGAACTGCTCTTCACAGTACCTTCTCCTCCAAAGCACTTTCCTTCTGCAAATACTACTGCTGTTGCTATTTCCACTCCAGGCTACAGAGATCCCACAGAAAGGCTCCTGAAAACCAAACTGGCCTGGGAAACCACTAGCAGTCAAGCCAAGAAGCAAGTCATGATGCTTGCATAAAAGGCAGAATGAGAGAAAAAGACACTGGCATGCTCCTCAGGATACCAATTCAAAACACCAGAAGGCAGAAAGGGTGGCTGGCCATGTTGGCTGACTTGGTGGCTTGGAAATAACTACAGGTCAAAATCAGTTTGAAAACACTGTCCCATTCCCACCCGAGTCAAAGGCAGCCTGTTACTCTGCTGCTCAGGTTGTTGTCCAAAGGGCTGACTCCACCTCCCAGCATCAGCAAACACCCTGCCAGGCTACAGTAACTGTGGTAACACTAGGGTAACTGCCTGACAAAGCATTAGGTCAAAAACCCCAAACCAACCTAACGAACTCCCCAAAACAGTTAGTGCTGCAAAATCAGCCACTAGGAATCAGAGAACTATCAGAACCCTCAGCTGCTGTCTCAGCAACTGAGAAGACACACACACAAAAAAAAAAAAAAAAGGGAGAAAGTACAGTTTTCCTGTTGTGGAGAAAACATTAGAATGGCAGCAGGAGTGTCAAAAGTCCCTCCTGACTTTACTGCAGATGATAAGATGGGCAAGATGCAGCCTCCATGCAGGAAGGTCAATTAAGTTCCCTTAAGCAATCTTCCTTCAGCTGCCTCTCACCTTTGGGAGTACTTAACCCTGTGTTCTTGAACAAGGGTTCAACTCCTTAAGCAGAGTTAACTAACAAATGGTCAAAAAAGAACACTTACCTCTGCATTATCTCTCATGTGACCCATTCTGGTGTGAGTGCTCTATTTAAGAAGATAGAGGACTATTGACTTACACCAGGGTGAAAGAATTGCTCATAAGCCAGCCATACAATGGGTTCAGTCTCATGCTCTGGTATTTGGCCCTGTGCAGATCTAAGACAACAACAGTCACGAGCCTGTGAGCCAGGGAGCTCCTACCACAGAAAAGCTTCAAGAAAAGGAAGAGACAATCTTGAATCCGCTGTGTTTTCAAAATTTTCTTTGAATATGAAGAGTTTTGTAATGCTGCTGTAATGGATGTTCCTGAAGGACATCTGCACTTGGTGAAGCCCCCACATATTTCATTCCTTTTGCTTTTGCTCTGTATGAAGTAAAGTTTTAAAAAAAACCCCAAAAAACCCAAAACAAAACCACCAAAAAACCCCCTCTTCCAAATTGCTGTCTTCTTCATCTTCTTCATTACATCTCTCTTTCCCAGGATGACTGCTGGGATAAAATGGTTCTTAATGAAAATTCCTGCCAATGTCCACAAGTGCATAAATGTGCTAGCATTTTCTGTATTGACTGTCCTTCTCCTCAGGCCTCATCACAAATCTGGACCAGGGGATAGCTTCCACAGGGACAAATCCTGGAAGCCCAGCTGAAGCCAAGGGTTTCTGCTTGCTGCAGCTGGTCACCACAACATAGTGTGAGTGCAGACTTCTTTGCAGCAGTATGATGTGCACCAAAGTGTAGGATGAGGAGCTTGACACCAAGCAGTTTACAAAGGGGGGAAAAAAAAAAAAAAAACCAAACAAAAACCAAACCAACTCAGCTATGGGTCTGCCTGAAAACTAAACTCCACATACTGCTTTGACCAGCTGAAAGGTCTGTGACTGTTCCTGTGACCAATGTGTTATGGACTCTTCTGTGCTGACCTCAGTGTGGATTAACTTGCAAGTACATGGGAGTCATGCTCCTCTTCTGCTTTGCAAACTATTAACACAATGGAAACTTGTCCAGTTCTAGAAATATGTCTGTGGCTATTTTCCTGCTGAAAAGAAGTTACAAGAGCAAGAAGCAGAGTTGCTTTTTGATGCAAAAATAAAAACAAGCCTAAGGATCTTGAAACAAATGCACACTCCATCTGTGTCTCTTAATACAGGTATACTGTTTCACAGCACAGCCCTTTTACCCTTCTCAAACACCTACCCCTGTCACTAACATTTAAGGCAATTAGGATTATCTTGGATGCTCACAATAGGGAGCATTTATTGTGTATTTTCAAATAGCATTAGTTTTTGGCATTAGGAACTCAGGATAAAAGGTAAAGATCTGAATAGAGATCTTTATTCCATATGCTTTACCACGGATTATCTCAATTCTTTTCCAGTTCATGCTTGCAGTTTTAGCAACTAAGAAGGTAGGGCTATAACTGATGTAATTAGAAACCAGAGGCTGGAGAAAATATCCTCCTGTTGACTCCCTCACCCCTGATTCTAAATTCTCTTACAGTAATATGTGGAACAATCAAGTAAGGCTTTCCACTTTTCTACTTCCACTACCAGCTAGACAGACAGGATGCTAAAATGGTACTTGGGAAGCTAGGGCTCTTTACTCAGACTCCCAAAAAACAGCTTGTAAACTGTACCAATCTTCTACAAAGCAACTGCCCCTCATGCTTGCATGCAAGAACTGGAGCAGAGCAGAACTGATGGACCTATGCTCTCTCTTATCACCAGCTTCACACTCTGTGGCTAACCTGTTGTCATTAAGCCACTGCTGCAGGCTAGGGAAGACAGAGCATGAACAATCTCAAAAACTTCAGGAGTGCTGAGGTGAGTACCTTTGCTCTGAAAGACTGAAAGGAGACCTGCAGAATTCAGGTGACAGAGGCTCTCTCGGGCAGATGTGGAGGGTTACTTGCCTCTTGAGCATGTACTCACCCCAAGTGCTCACTCTACTGAGTCAGTCCCAGCCAGGTACACTTCCACAGAAACCTCCCCAGTTTATATTCCACTGCCAGGAACCCTAGTGGCTAGTTCTCTCAAAAACAAAACATTATTTTAATAATTTCATGAAGATTTTGTGCTGGAAGACATGAAGCAAAATGATCTCCAGCATCTCAACATAAAGCAGGCATTTCCCACTGTTGGGTAACAAGGTAAAACAAGCATTTCTGCACATTGCTTTTGAGCTATCTATAAAGTGAAAGCATTCTGTACAATTTCACATAAAGCATAACAACCTCAGCCAGGAAAGAGCTGTGATGAAGTCACAGATTTGACCTTATTTTTAACCTAGTAGTAACACTACAAATAAAGGCAACATGATCAAAGCAATAAGTATCTCAATTTTCCCTCCCTAGCCTTCTCCAGTCCTTTATTTAATCCCTTGTGTTGTCCTGGGCACACAGTTGCACAGCAACATGGGGAATTATAATGAAGAATAGGTGAATTGCCAGTACTGCAGAGAGGCACCTGCTTCTCCTTCAGGCTGTAACTCTTCATCAGCAGACTTATTTTGGAGATCCTTATTTCCCTCAGACATTCACGGCCCACCAGAGGACCCAACGGTTTGCACGGCTGTATTCTACATCAGAGGCCAACAGGAATTTTTGAAAAACAGAAAACAGGCCACCAACAAACCATTTAAAGATTCAAGATTACAGGACAGCCACAGAAACATAGGAGGAGGCACTGATTGCCAGCAAAGGAAAATTTAAGAAGTGGCTGTGAGGTACAGGGGGTATTTGAACATTTGTCACCAACTGCAGAGCAGCAAGGAATCTCAGAGGAATGAAGACACTTGCTTCATCATGTAACAAGACTGTGACAAAGCTGGTATCTCAAATCTCTTTATTCCTGCAAGTCAGATACTACTTCTCCATTCCACTCAACACCGAAGACTGATTCTCCATCAAAAAAAAGATGTCCCTGGTGTGTTATACTCAGAAGACTGACAAAAGACAGGCAGCACTGAGAAAAAAAGTGAACTTCAAACACACTCTTTGAATTGTTTTTCTTATTCCTATAGTAATCAAAATCTAACAATAGGATTAAAGTAGAAACATGTCAATCATTTCCCATGAGAAATATATAAATGTCTTACCAGCTGCTGGTGCACAGGCCTAAATTTCTATTTTGAGCATTTTATTCTGCCAGGACTGGATAAAATTTGCACAAAATTGCTGTGTTATGGGGCCAGTCTTGGAACTACAGTCTCTAGACTGTAGACTGGGCACAGCAGCAAGGCAGGTCTTAGCACCCTACATGCTTCTCCTGTGTGGCCACCTTTTGAAGCCAGATCCATGAAACGAACTGTGTTTACAGAGGTTTGTCTGGTTTGGGTTGTTTTGGTTTTTTTTTCCCACATGAAAAGAGAACAAACCATTCACAAATGGTGAGAGAACAAATGAGATCACTAGAGGCCACACAACCACATGAATGGGCAGCAACCCCTGACTGCAAGGCAGGAACAGCAACAGACTGCCTACAACTCCAAATCTTTGACAGAAATCACCGAATGGTTTGGTTGCAAGGATCTTTATGCCATCCAGTCCAACTCCGTTGCAGTGAGAAGAGACATCTCAAACTACATCAGATAGCTCAGAGTCTCATTCAACCTGACCTTGAATGTTTCCATTAATGTTCCCACCCAGGACTTCTCTGAATGAACTGTGCCAGTATTTTACCACCACCATTGTAAAAAAAATTCTCCCAGTATCTAGTCTGAATTTACCCTCCTTTAGTTTTAAAATCATTATTCCTTGTCCTATCTACAGGCCCTGTTAAAAAGCCATTCATGCCCTCAGCAGCTCCCTCTAACTACTGAAAGGCCCCAGTGATGTCTCCCTGGACTCTCTTCTCTGGGCTCAAAATGGACTCTTCATCCATGTGAGACTGTTGAGGAAAGAAGGCCAGCCAAATCCTCTGTTTGTCCTGTCCTAAGTTTGCAGACATACTTGATTTCAGCAAAAACAGTCTCTGGGTTAGATCTTTCCAAAGCAGAAGTTTCTATCAGAACAATTTGCAGACAGCTCAAAAGAAGAGAACATGGCATTGTCTCTTGGCACCCTAGAGTTCCCTCAGGCACAGTTAAGTGACTACATGGTAATTTTGTGGAGACTGATTACTGTCCATCTCCTCTGGGGTCTGCATCTTCTAAGCTGATGACACAGGCTTTTCCATACATCCCAAACACTACCTAACCAGCACACAGAGGTGACTGAACAGGCAAAAAAGGCTTTTTTGTGGGATGACTGCTAACATTGAGGGTCCCGACAGAGGTGGGAACTGCTTCCTGTCTCAAGGGAAGACCTCACAGGCTACATCCATCTCCTGGAGCAACACAGGAGACAACTAGGGAGACACAGCTCCTGGGGCATCTTCTTCTGGGCATCACTACAATATAGCTGCCTTCGCTCTTTAAGATACATGTATTTCAAACTTGTCTACACAAAGAAGTTCCTTGTGAGTAATTACCTTAGAAGCATCAATTGTCCTACCTAAAAATGCACTGCCTGTTTGCAACAGCTGAGGCAAAAAGAAGTTATTTGAAAATCATGGTTAATTTTAAAGCAATGAGTACACTCCAGACTCTGGATAATGTTATCAAGTAGCAGAGTATGTGGAGACACAAAACAAAAGGTACAGTTTCTCCCTTGTATAGCTGCGCTAAAGAAATGAAACTGGATTCCAAGAGCTCTAATAATCACGAAAAACCTTTTAGTATTCAGCACAGAAATCAAAGCACAACATTATTTTGGCTGAATGCCTCTCCATTCTTGGGTCAGAAAGGCTGTTAATATCCACTAGGGTATCAGGAACAAAAAAAATAGTTTTCACAACACCAAGAATGGTCACGTAAATGTAAATGTTAATTCTAGTCACTTCTCTTCACATTTAATTGTTGCCAATTTATAAAACAAGGATGAAATCCATGCCTGGGATCATCAGTCTTAATGATCAAAGCATAATCAAACAGTTAATAGTGATGGACTCAGCTCTTTCAGGTTTAATGATTTAATTCTTAAAAAACACTGTTTCAGTGTAACTGTGCTATATTATACAGTTTTAAAAAATTTTTGACATAACTTGCAAGCTTTTGAAAGTCAAGAGGTTACTAATCAATCAGTCAAAAATACTAGGTCTAATGCAAGTGATCTGTTATGGTAAACACAATGTATTTTCAACTTGCAAATAGGTTTATTTACTTTTTAAATTATCTTCTAATTCAACTGTCTCTACTGGGAATGGAGAAGACAAGGATCTGCAATCTGCACCACACATGCAAGAGGAACAGCAGGTTTGTAACTGACTTCAGCATAAGCAACACTACAATCATCAATTACTATGCCCAAAATTGAGTAAGAGGAAAGAAAGAAAAAGCCTTATCATTTATGTCTTACAATTTAAATTAATCTGCAATTTAAAAAGCCCAGAAGGCTTTAAAGTGACTTAGTATTATCGTGACATTATAATTTTTAATATTAACTTCAATCTGGATGCAAGTTCAGCAGATCTGCAGAAACACAGTGTAACAAGTATTGATGAAATATACAGCACAAGATGGGTATGTGCAGAGTAAAAATATTGCTACTTATTTTAAAGTGAGATTCATTCCCCTCAAAGTTTAGGAACCTTGCTGCAGTAAGTCACAATACTTGAGTAAATAGGGACAAAAACAGAACACAAAACATTTTTGAGGTAGTCAAGTAAGTTAAATGAAGTTTCACACAACATTAGGCTTAAGACAGACCTGCTGTGTTGTATTTATATTCATTTCCATGTACACAACACAAGTAATGCTGAGTGTGTGCCATCAGCTGGAGGGGATGGGCTGTGTCTAAGGATGCTGCTGGTGCTGCCAGCTGCTTCTCCAGGCCCAAAGATGTCCTACACTCCACCTCGTGATGCCCACCTGGTGGGAAGATCAACCCACCTGTAGCCAGCATTTTCTTCTGGATCCTGACAGCAGCAGTCTTGCTAAGAAGGACCAAAACTCCTCTGAGATCATACTGGTTACAGCCTACACACTGTAGGGCATGCTAGTAGGGCACAAAAACCTTGATTGTGTTAGCTTCCTTCTATTAGGTCCTCTTGTGCCCTCTTTCCTTACTAACATTGGAATGGGAGCAAGGGTAGCTGACGAGTTTCAATGTCTTCCTGCTCTTGCCTGGCACTCTCTGAAATCCAGATAGTGACAGGAAAGTTCTAAAATACTTAAATAGATTAGCAGAAAATCAAAATTTTATTATTTCATCTGCTGCAGAGAAAATTCTAAGACAGGTCTCTGAGGCTAATCCAGGCCCTGGTGGCTGTATCAAAGACTGCCTGCCTTCAAGAAAATCACTGCAACTCTCCATCTCAGTTAATTTCAACAGTACTGAATGCAGCTCTGGTCAGTAAGAAGGTGGTTCAACACTCTAAGGGGAAGGCAGGATGAAGGTGAAAAGTGGAGCTCATCCCCTCCTGCATCATCCTGCTGCAACCCACCATGGACACGGGGCAGTGAAGGGACTCAAGAGCACGGGCTGCAAGGAGCTTGCCCTACACAGTAACTCTGTACTTGGTGCTGTTCAGGGCCAAGGAAGGGGGTTTTTCCTCTCTTGAGAGATAGGAAAGGCAGTCCTACTCCACACATGCACAGCAGTTGAAGGCAGAAAGGAAAGCAGATGAAATGGTTCAAGCTGGAAAGTTAAGAGTCACAGTGGTCAGCTCTGAGTGGTCAGGTCAGAGCTGAGAAGGGACAATTATTTTCAAACTAAGGGTCAATCCTATGTGAGCCTTTTAAACTACAATTAGGCAGTTGCATATTCATTTTTGGTAGGCCCAGGGAACTAATGTATCCACCTAACAGGAATACACCAGATGCCTCTTGTCAAGCCAGTGTTATTTCACTTCGATGTAGACTGTTAGAACAAACCTATGTGCAGTGTTTATGTCTTTGGAAAAAATAGAGATTCAATCCACAAAGTTAAAGATCCTGAAAGCAATTGTGATTCAGAGAAGCACTGGGGCAAGATGTGTTGGTAGAGACAGCTTTATGAACTAGAAGTTAATATTTATCCAAGGGAGGAAACAGCAAAAACTAACATGAGTGAAATCTTCATTTACAGTAATTAGGAAAATTTATACTATAGTTAGGGACACACAACTAGCTCAAATCTGCCTCAAAACTGAAATTTATCAAAATGTGTTCCATAAACTCAAAAGCCAATGCAAAAACAATAGCTAAAACATCTAGTGTAAACAATTATTCCAGGGTGGGAAAACAGAACCTCCTTGCAGTGACTGCAACTGCTCCGAGACAGAACTTGAAAGGCAAAATGATTCATAAACAAATGGGAGAGAGCTCTCATTGATTTTTCTCTTCCTTTTATTCCAGAAAGGAAACAAAACTACTGGCCAACTGGACTAGGAACATTCTTTCAGTATTTTAATAGATGATTAATGCTATACTTGGAATAAATAAACGACCTACACACAGCATACAGGGTATGATTCAGACCTCAGACAAATCTTCAACTTTAGAAACTTAACTGATTTAACAGATACCAGAGATAAACATCCAGCATACAGCTTTGAAACTGGCATTGTAAAATTATGAGGAAGCAGGGAATAAATCAAATATATAAATGCCAATGTTAAAGAAGAAACTAAATTATAATTGTTTGGTTCATTTCAAAATGACCTACAGGGAATACTCTGTACAACCTGAGTCCCACTCTTTCCTCACCACATAGTTAAATGAAATCCCTACAAATTAAGTCTTCCTTAAGTCCTCTCAACATACTTCAAAACCAGTCTCAAGATTTTGTCAGACTTTTAAGAAAAGCATGTTTCAAAAATAAACGCTCCCCACAATCCCTTCAAACGTTTTTCAAGGGAGTGGTAATGCACACAGAGAGGCTTTCAGCATTTCTTGCATCAGCATCAGTGGGTACCAAGTGGGTACCAAGGGCAGAACCTTTAGTGGCAGAGGTGGGGCCACACTGTAGGGGAGGGTAGGGAGCTGCTGCTGGCATTTGCGTGGTGGCTGCACCACTGTGCCTGTGCTGTGGCACAACAGGAATGTGCTCAGCAAAAGGCAAAGTGGGAAACCACCCTGGCAGAAACCACCAGGTCTCCTCAGTCTTCTCCTTAGAACACCAACAGCACTAAAAAGGCAAAATGTAGACACCCTCCTTATTAGAGAATCTCTCTCCTATTGTTTATTCACTAACAGCATTGGTATTTATATATTACCACAATTTACACGTGTGGAAGCAGTGAGGGGAAGGAAATACTTTTATAGCAGCAAAACAAGTTCACTGGTTTTGCACCAGTATAGCGTTACAAGTCTGGTATTTTTCCATTTTTCCAGTGAAGGAACACTTGTCTTGTTCTTTGTGTTTTCTCAGACTACCAAGAAGCCACAAGCAGAAAGCAGCTGTAACACTGGCATGTCTGATCTACTTCAACAAGTTTGGAAGAAACGAAATGTAATTTATTATAGCCTATTTATGCCTGCAACAATTACCCTTCAAAACCTGGAGAACAATGTAATTGAAGATACATGCCTTCGTCCCTGCAGAAACCTCAAACAGCCTCAGGCAAGAGCCAATACAGATGTAGTACAAGGCATTAACAGAGTGTTGGATGCTGTAGCTAGCAATTACCCTGGTATTTAAACAAATCTATTGCTCATCAGGAAAGCGTTTAGTGCAGTAGTCGGAGCGAGACAGGCTGACACGGAGCACAGCTACTTAACTGTCCCCTCCAGCGATTACACTTTCTCAGACTGAGAGTCATGTCAAATTAAACAACTACACATTGACTTTTCACTTCTATAAACATTAAGGTATGATTGACAATTCTTGGATGCTGTAAGGTGGTCATTATAATCAGCCAATACACTGTTGGCTAATTTGTGGTGCAGTTTGGTTTGTTTTTTCCCCCCCTATTCTGAGCCATTTCTCTTGGACTATTTTTACAGTGCCCTATAGATAACATCTGCTTTGGCTTTTTGCAGAGTCGCCATAATAAAAGGTCACTGCCACCATGAGACCTTTGTGCGAGAAAACAACGTACAATTAAATGACTTGACCTGGTCAATAAAATATCTTCTTCTTTTTTTTTCTCTTAGTCCTGGCTCACACCCATTTAACTCAAATTTGGAGATGTCTGGACAGCAACAACTGGATGCCAGAACTGCAGTAAATACTGTTAATGTGGCAACTAGGGCATTTTTTCCCAATTCCTGCCCTAACTCATGGAGATCTCTGTGGTCTACGTAAAGCAGACACTGCAAGAGGAAGGAGTCACCTGGCAGAATGGGAAATCAAATGACAAGCTCTATAAAAGTGTTCTGAGTAGAAATTCATAAAGACCTCAAGCTTCCTGAGGCCATTACAGCATCCCTATGACAGGGCACCAGTTCCTAATACCTGAAGTCTGCAGCTTAGCCAAGTTACTAGAAATTGAGCAGGTACATAAAGCAGTCAAAGTTGTGAAGAAATACACCCCTTTGATTTTATATGCAACATTCTGCTGCTGGAAACCACTATGTTATAAGTGACAGTTTTACCATCTACCCCACTAATTCAAGCCACAAAAGTAATGGTGTCCAATCTTTCCCTTCTCAAAATAAAAGGAGTAAAAAAAAAAAAAAAATCCTAAGTAATATTTAACACTTTTACCACCACTGCTGTCATCTCCTGCTCATCCTCTACCCTCTCTCCTCCCTAAGAAACCTCACCAGATTAGTTAAAGCCTCTGGTAAAGAAGTAGGTGAGATTAATACTGTATCATTAAGCTAATTATGAATACAGATAAGACTAGAATGCCATTGGCAAGCCTAGAAGCCTCTATACTCACATGATTAGTGAATCTAAAGCTTTACCTTCGTGTGGCTATAGCAGAATCAAAGATCAACTTTACAGTGTTGGCTTTTTTAGATAAATGTAGAATATCAACCAAATAAAATTAGTACTAATAAGCATATTTGTCAAAACTGTTCTGAGCTAGAAAAGTACAATTTCACTGCAGTGTTAGCACTAAAGCAAAAACAAGTGTAGGAACTGAAAACAGGTGAGGAGGAAATGAAGCATAGTTATCTCTCCTGTCTGCTAGTAATAACTGCAGTCCCACTCCTTTTTCCACTTCTGAACTATATTTAATACCTGAGCACAGGTCTCAGAAATCTAAAATTAAATGTAACAGTATTTCAAATATATCTCCCCCTCTGGTTGAAAAGTCAGGCAATAATAAAACCAAAAGACTTCACTGAAGATTCCAGAAAATGACAGCTTTGTTTAAAACTCAGAAGATAAAGCAGTCACACCACTTAAGACAGTGAAATATAACAATTCACAGGCTTTGCAGAACAGCACTGAAATAAAAACACACAAAATCACAGGAAGCATTTAAAAACTTTGCTGGTCTGTCTCAAATATTTTCTTTCTTTTTAATCCATTAACTACCACCAACATACCTGACATTTACTTAAGCAAGTTACTGTCCTTGTCTGTAGGCCAACCAGCACAGAGTGCTTTCCACTTTATGCAGCTATTACTGCTTAAATCCAGAGGTGTTTCTCAGACCACCAAATGCCCAAGACAGCACACACTTATCTCCAAAGACTCAGTCTCAACTTACTGATACATGTCTTGGTGCATTTTGAACTGGCTTCCACTGACGTAATTAGACAAAGGCACCTACCATTTTATCCTGTTCCCAATGACCTTGTGTCCACACTGCCATTGAAAGGACTAACGCAAGCAGGGAGAACATGTCAAATCCCAGCACACAGCCAGGTGTACAGTAACTTCGGTAGTTTTTATATTTTAAAGCTTCTGCCTAAGCTTTCCCCACATCTTTTGGCTCAATGCTTCATCTTCCAAGCTCTAGGAGACATTTACAAACAAAAAGCCCCACAAAAAACCAAACCTATTCAGCTCTGTTTCAGTGGTTACCAGCCCAGCTGAATCATCTCTACCGTAGATAGAAAACTCTTTGAAAAAAAAAATTGTTTGAAAATAAATGGCTACTTAACAGAAGAAGCAATGCTAAAATACAACACTTTAACAAAATACTGAAATACTTACTAAGAAACAGCATAAATGTAAGACAGGGTCCCATCAGAGAAATCTGTGAGTGTATACAGAATGTGCGCATAGTGTATCTATATATCCATGTATATCCATATAGGCACCCACACACAAGTGCAGGTATGTGTAGATTATATATATTATATATATAAAGCTAACTTTCAGTCCTCAGAAAACAAAAGCTATCCCCATATAACAGCCAAATTCCTACATAACTCAATTTCGACATCTCATCTGGTGTGAACTGCACTCATTCCTAGTGTAAACCCCAGCGCGCTCTGCAATGATATACTGTAATGTCACATCGCAATCTGGATTTACTATAAAGGGCTGCTGACGAGTTTCAGAGCAGTAAACATTGCTGCGAGGTGTATTTCACACTGAGCTGGTTTTTATGAAGAACACTTCACTGCCCAGCCACGGCACCCAGATGATGAATGGTGAAAGATGCATGACAAGCTTCATCATTGTTTGTAAATCTTAACTGTTCCTGCTCACTAACTCTGCAGGCAATTTTCAAAGACAGCGGCCGACAGAAGGACAGCACAGCTTTCCTGAAGGTTATTCAACTTGTACTTTGGCCTGAGCTATGCCTGTGAGGAGCACTGGAAATAAACTCGTCGGCTACACTGAATCATACAATTAAAAATGTCTGATAGGCAGGCACACTGATGGTTGCCAAATTAAGAAAGCCCATTAAGCAGCCTTGGTATCTGTCCCCTACCCTGCCCTGCAGTGTTACATATATCAAGTGCAAGGAATATACTTCAGTATTATTTACACATGCAATATAAATATGTGTATTTATAAACAGGCAGAATTAATTATGGGCAGTCTGGTCCTGCTCCCTCATGACAATTCCCTGTTATCTTGAGCAGTTACACAGAGCACTCCAACATCCCCCAGCGACTTTGCCCACTGCTTGTAGGAAAACTACTTCTCTTTTGTCAGAAGTTTGCTTTTGTGAGAGGGGAAAGGAAAAGACAGAAAACTCACAGCATGCAAGCATGGCATTGGGAACAGATGCTACCTTTCTTTGTTTCCCCTGAGATTATTCTGGCAGCAGCGCTATGAATTGCAACAATCACTTGCAAAGAATCACAATTCAGCTCCTTGCAAGAGGCCAGCCTACACTATAGAGACTTAGTTGTTCTTTTTCTTTCCCCTTTTTCTTTAGAGCTCAGTAACCACACCTCTTTTGCTAGAGTTTCTCAAAACCTGCACAGGCTTACTTTATAAGCACAAGAAGCTGTAGAAGAACTAGCTCAGATGTAGACTCTCACCTGAGCTGCAAAACTGGCATGAACTGCACAGTGATCTAGACAGGCTTTCATGCCCTGAAAAGATTACAGCTGAATATGGAGTTATCTCTTCTTTAACCAGACAAGTTACGAGGATGCAACTGCACATTAAAGCAAAGAGAAGAGGCCAGTGGTTATCACTGTTACAGTTACAAATCGTGCCACTGCCCTGACAAGATGGCTTCATTTGTTCAGTTACTTTATGGCAAAGTCTGATGGTGGATTTCTACCAATTTCTGTCACAGTGGGAAAAATTCTCTATCCAGAGGTAATAAATTTAGAACATCAACGTCATACCAGGTGTAAAAGAAAGCAGTTCAACTGATAGTGTTGATTTTTTCAGTGAACTACTCAACATCCTTTAAAGCATGAATAAAAATCCCACACAGCCTCATCAGCTATAGTGACATCCACCATCTGACATAAAGAGCAGCTTATACATGCACAAAGTTAAATCCAGGGGTGTAGTGGGTATAAGCTACTGGTCTCTCAACAAACAGCTCTAAAATACTTGTAACTGCAGGAGGCAATGAGAAACCTTCCTCTACTAAAAGAATGTAAAGCAGACGAGGGAAGGTGTCCAAGGAAAGCTAACAAAGCCTTTATGTGTTCCAGGACAGCACCCTGGCAGGTGCACAGAGAGATGCTGAGGCCCTGTGCAGGACCCAGTGCTGCACCCTCAGTGAGGCTTTCCCAACTGGGAACTGCAAATGGACAAACGGAACCCTGCAAACTTCTTTTCATAGAAGGAAACTGAAGAAGTAGAGATTTTGGCAGCACACATAAATGCATTGCTTTGGGGATGGCACCCACCTGGGCCAACTGATTAAATTTCCACTGATTTAGATTTCCTCAGAATAGAAGGGCTCGCCTCAAACCCTTGTTTTACCAACTCAAAGCCTGAAACTCATAATAAAATGAAGGCTTCCATTTCAAAAATGCTGCACCCTTTGATCCACGCAAAATACTAAACAGTGGACAAACACATCCCATGAAGAAAAACTCTTTCTCTGATAACTACACTTGTGCATGTGGTTTTGCATATGTGGGAGGATGGGGTGTCACTGACAACTGATGAGGGTTCAGGCTGTCCCACTCTCTCTTGCCAGGATGATGAAAAATGAAGGCATTCCCACACAGTTTCCATGAGAGCTTAAAATTCCTGCTAGGGGCTGCTAAAGCCTCAGTCCAGAAATATCTACATTTCTACAAAAACAGGTGGAAAGGCTTCAAAAATACAGTTTTTTCTCCTACTATTGAGGCTGGACCACTAGCTGCTCCCAGATCAAGCAGCAAGGGTTTGTCAGTTGCCCTGACACGAATCAGCAAAACCTGTGAATTAGTAATTCTGCCAGTAGTTCTGCAGTCATCCAATGCAAAGCTGCTCTGAGTGCTTTTGAGTGAGCATAAATGCATTTAGGGAAGAAACTACTAAAAAAAGCCTTTTAATCAGGACTGAACTAAAGAAGAATGAAAAAAAAAAGCTCATATTACTTTATTTCTAGGAATTCCCATTAGACCTTATTTTTTTTAATATTGCTCAATCTTCACTAATACAACCTCATTTAGAACACAGACCAATAATTTATAAAAAGACTTCCATACACAGAAAAATAGCTTATACTGAATATGCCTTACATTCTCAAATGTATTTTGATAGCTGCTGTTACAACTACTGAAATTATCAAGTATGATAAATACCATCATTAATCAGGGTTAGCAACCTGATTAGTAAAGGCCACACTCAACACCTGTCTGTTCAGCTATGCCCAAAATTCAAATTTTTAATGAAAATGACATGCTAAAAAGTCATTTGCCTAAAGAGATCTATAAAAGTGCCATGCGCATGCAACATAATTAAGGCATGCAAACACAAAAATACACGTATGCATGCATGTGCAAGTACAGGCATGCAAATACAAAATCTGCTCACCATCCTTGAAACCAGTGCCAAAGGGGAGCTGCATGCAGCATAGCCATTGAGGACTGTAAGAAACAAGAAATGAGAATGCACAAAAAAACCCCCAAAAAACCCAGCTGCCCCAAGTTCAAGTGACCCACTTGAACAAACTGTTGAAGATCTGCAGATTTAGATCTTCACCCCTTTCCTCTTCTTTGGTGTTATTTCAAAATCCAATGCTAAGAGTGATGTGAAATGATAGTGGAAACTAGAGTCTTGAATTTTTAGCAAACACTGCTTGCTCTTTCATCATTAAGGACAATACTCTTGAGTAGAGGTCACTCTTAAAGAAAAGGATGCACAGACAGACACACATAACATACAAGCTAAACACTGATGAATTTCTGGGTGCAAAATTTTGTCCTCTCCATACTCTGCTGCTGAAACCCTTCCAAACTCAAGATGATTTCTGGTGATGCTCTCCAAAGAGGTGCACAGAAAAGGAGTAGAAGTATGTCTCACACCTGACAACACCTGGACTGCCTGGGACTGAAACAGCTGCTCTTCAGTTTACACAGACTGTGGCTAGCCAGCTGACACAAGAGAATTTGGGCTATTTGCTACAATTGTTTCCCAGTTCCTAACAACTTTATTAGTACAGCTTTGTCAGTTCTTCTCCCCAGCTGGCTGCAAATTAAGAGCAGAGAGAGGCGAGGCTTTTTTGCTGTTCTTTGGGGTAATTTGTCAGCCATATCAAACCAGTCTGCTTTGTTTGCAGCACCATCTTTGTAACTTTGATGCCTGCAGAAAGCAGTTCAGGTTCAAGCAAATGGTCTCAGTGACTTTTTGCTTACCAGGACTTCTTGACTTCTCTCAGGTCAAGAAGTTTTGGCAAAAGGTACCACAACGTGTCTCTGAGGTGTTCCTTGTTTGTCATGGCATTCAATTCAAGGACATATGCTCATGCAAAATTACGACATACAGGAAGCCACAACAAAGGGGAATAACTCTGGTGGACAAAAACCCAGTTGGGAAGGAAACATCCTATCTTTCCATCTTTCATGCATGCTTCTGGGGCACATTGCATTCCTTGCATTCCAGCAATGTTTTTGTCAAAGTGAAACTTTTAATCTTAAGTGGAGAGACTGCTTCCGACATGCCCTTTCTTGTGGAAGTACTGGAAGAGGCTTTTTACAGAGCTGCTCCAGTGTGGCTGAGCTTTTGCCATGGTTCAGTACTGTTGTTGATACAGCATCCAAGCACAGAAGCAAGACTGAGTCCCTAAACGCAGATTCCGGAAATGTCTTTGTCACTTTCACTTCCATAACTGTAAAACTGGGGATACCTCCTATTTGAATTCTAGAAAGGACTGTGAAAAAGTGTTCTTGCACTGAAAGCTGTTATGCTGACACAAAAAAAAACTGTTACCAGAAATGTTCTTCTTCATAAAATGATGTTTGCTTATTTCACAAAACTACTGATGTTTTCTGCATCAAAATATCATCTTTTCTTACATGTCCTTGGGAGAGCTTTCACACTTCTGCTTAATGTTCAGCTGCAAACAGCTAAACTGCTCCAGTGCTTCATTCCTTGTATTTCCTACACTCATGACACTTATGACAGGAAAATAAAAAATTCAAATCTGTCCAGCAGCTGGAACAAAATTTTAAATGCAAGACATCTTTTTCACCACAGTCAGACATATGGTGTAATTATCTCAACATTTCACGCAATAATGACATAGAGGAGGTTTTACTCCATGCCAACTTTAAGACCAGGTAACTACTCTAAAATCTGAAGTGTCTGGAGATAGAGGGATGTTCATCCTTTGCATCTTTCTATTTGAACATTAAATTTTTCTGCCACTTTCCCAGACCTGGAAAACACTTTCATACAGATAAGCAAATCCTGAACTTTCATGCAGTGAAAGCAGGACCCAGAGTGAGGCATGTACCTTGCATGTGCTTTCCTGCTCTCTTAAACCAAGGTCTTGCACGGGTTATTTCACAAATATAATTGCTGGAGAGGCTGACTGAAAATCACTGGAAGGTGTTAGACTATTCAGGGTAATGAGCCAAACCTAAGAAGCTTCATTATTTAAAAAACAAAAACAAACCCCCCAAAACCCCAAAACAAACAAACAAACAAACAAACAAAACACACACACAAAAAAACAAACCAACAAACAAGCATGCAACTGTCCCACAGAAATCAATGGGAACAAAGTATTTGGCTTTTGGAGATGAAATACCTTGGTATGTCTCACTTTCACTTCTCCACTTCTGAACTTGTCTTCAAAAACCATGCTTTTGCACGCACATGCACAAGAGTTGACAACCTTCTCATATGTATTTTCCTCCCACTGCTTTTGCAGAACAAAGGAGATGGAAATCGTTTGCAATACTAAGTATAAAATCCCCCTCCTACCTAGAAATTACTGGCTAAAACTTAAAAGTTGGTGACACAAGGAAGCCCACTGAAAACATCCTTTTGCTGTTTCTCACTGGTGTATCCTTTTCCTCCCCTTTTCTCCCAGTTTCTGCTGAAAGGGCAGCAGCTGTGCTAAGCTGGAAGCAAAACATTTTACTTGGAAACACTTCAGACTGCAAGGAGGTTGACTGATGGTATTTTGCCACTCAGAAAACATCAGCCCATTGCTATATGCAAGATACTGTAACATGCCATGATGGTCCTGTGTAAGTGCTAGAAGCTTCCAGGGATCTTCACATCATTGAAAGAAAGAAAGTGCAGATCTGCTAGTGCATCTCTCATCCCTTCTACTGTAAGTGATCTAAGCAGGCAGTTAACTTACTAGAACAAAACTAGTTAAATGGTCTCACTCAAACACCAAGACAACACATGAACTGACAAAGCCTCTAAAATCCTGAAATTGCAGCTGAACTGAGGGTAGTAGACTCTATGAGTGTAAGACCACTGCAGATTCGTGCCTGGGAATTCAATAGCCATTTCTGCTAAAGATGCACATTTCGGATGTTTTGAAAGTGTGGCTAAAAAATCAGGTTTTTTATTTCGACCTGCAGCTCTTCTAAGCACACTGTCACCCTCCTACAAAATTTCTGGGTTAGCAATACGTAAGTCTTCACAGAGATCTTAAAAATACAGTCACGGGTTTGCTGCAGGAGTTTAGGTGAAGTAAACTTCACAGTCTACATTACACAGCAGATTAGATTAGGTGATCCTAATGTTCCCTTCTGGATCTAAAATACATCAATACATATTTTTAAAAAAGAAAGGAAGCCTCTGAGTGTGATTACCACTTCAAACAAACTAAAGGAATGAATAAAGTATGATTTGCTTCTTCGAAACATGCACTACAGTTGTATTCAGCATGTAGCAACCACTAACCCTGCAAAAACATGTCATTTAGGCTTCATAACAAAGGAGTCAGGCACTGGACAAGAAGCTCAGCCTGACAATCAACAGAGAAATAAACTTAAGAATGGGTCCTTTGCAGGAGACAGAAACTGCAACATGTGCAGTCAACACTCTGGGGAAATGACCACCCTCTTTAATATACAGCATCTACTCAGCACTCACACAGGTGACAATAAAGAGGCAACAAACTTCCAACCCTCTAAGGTCTGTGAAAAGGACCAGAAGAAAAATGTCATGGAAGAGTATATCATGTATTTCCTGGGGATATTATTTTGTCTGTAGACAGAAAAAGTAAAAACATCTCCTCCAAGAATATGCCTAAGAAAAGAAGATGCTTCTAAGTAGCCTGATGGCTACGATCCTGCTCGTGGGTTCAAATTTCTACCAAAAACATTGGTGCCTCTTTCACCCACTAGCTCTCTGCTATGGAAAAACACTTCTTCAGAGTCTAGAAAATGCTGTTTGATCTCAGTAAATTACATCTCACTGCTTGTCGGTTTCTGATTGATGGTGTAACTTAGGGAACAATATCTGTGTGTGGAATAGTGTCTGGAGAAGCAGTCAGGGATTATTGAAAATACAGTATTTATGCAGTTTAAAAATCAGTGGAACATTAAGTATAATTTTTTTCTAGAGTGATGAAAAATTACCGAAGTGCATTTGGGAACAAAGGGTGTAAGGTCTTTTGTCTATTTTTAAAAACACTTGGCTGGTAAGACTTCTTAGTGAGTTAGTAGTGATGGATGCAAGAAAAAGTGTCAACTGCAGTTGAGCATAAAACCAACTGCTTCTCCAACCAATGGGCAGAAAGGAAGACGTCACTGTTCAGCGGTGGTTAAAAAAGAGGGAATAAAATAAAGTTGAAGAAAAGAGAAGGAAAATGAACCAAGGATCACTGATTTCTCTAAGCCATTTAAAACTACTGGAGAAGGAGGAAAAGTCTAAGGTTTCATCACACCATGTATTGTTTCTTCATCTATCTAACATGTCATAGTTGGAAGACTTTCAGAAACAGCCACTATGAAAGAACAGCCACCTTCTCAACAGAAATGATTCTAGAATTAGGGAATACAAGGGCTCAGTGCTGACTTACATAACCCCGCAGGTATGACTTTATAGACACCACCTTCTCAAACATCGTTTGACTCCCTAAGGTCCTGTCATGACAAAACCACATGACACAAACGAAACAGACGCCAGGACTTCAGCCACAGAAAGACCATGACTGAGAATAACTGTGGAACCTACACAATGTACATCCTTCCACCAGACAGAAAGAGGAGGAAACTAATTACAATGTAGAAGGAGAGAAGCAAATAGGATGGATGCTGTTATCAGTGCTGTGACTCTGTGAAATAAAAAGACAAACAAAAACAACCCACTGAAACTTGGCAGGCGGAAAATAAATGAAAAAAAAAAAAAATTCCCATGGCCCATTCAAAATTAAACTGCCAAGTTCACAGATTGGTACAGTGAAAAGCTTACTGTCCTGGCTCAGGATACCTCCTTTTGCATGCTGGAGAGTGTGAAGATTTTGTTCTCTGTTTCTCTTACTTCTCCAGCAACATTTACTACCCTGATTCAGTGATGGAGAGGCAGCTCAGTGGAGCTGGATTACTCCAGCAGAGCCATGTTAATACCTGTGTTATCACTGTCTGCAGCAGGAATAAGGGAACAAGGAAGTGTGAGTAACACTGTCAAAACCACAGGGCAAACTCACCAGTGCTGGAAATTACTGTGGATTACAGTAATCCTTAGGAGAGCCTGGAACACAGTATGGAAAGAAAGATTTATATGCAGTAGTTTAAAATTAAGTAACATAGTATGATGATGAGTTTGAAAAAATAAAACAAACCCTGCAAAGGGCTTCATTATATGGTTGGGATGCAGGAGTAGTTCAAAAGGATAGCAAAGGCTCAGTGGGAGGCCTGTAGAAAAAAATCACAGCATTTCTGAGAAGAAAGGTTATTCTGAGGTTGGAGCAAAGATCATTATTTACTTCTGTGAGGGTGCCAGTCAGGTGGCAAGCACCAAAGACAGCACCTCAAGTGTTGTTTAACTGAAGAGACAGTCATAAGTGTAGAAGGTACAACTGACCAGACTCCTGAACCATGAGGCTTCTATAGTGCAAGACTGCATGACTCTACACCAACATCCTTACTTTGCCACCACACTACAAGCCTTCCAGAAATCAGCCACTACGTTTAAAACAGCTGTTTGATGATGCTTAGCTTCCTTCCCAGCAGCAACCCACACCTCCTGGGTGCAGGTCAAAGGCAAGGTGGTGCCAGGCACCCCAGTGGGTGCACTTACCTCTCGCTTTTGACTCCGAGGAGGAGGGGATGTCCTCAGAAGTCAGGATCTGGGGAAGGCACATTGGAGCTCCTACGCCCTGTCCCAGGTAGGAAGCAGGTGGGTAGTAGGAACACATGCGGTACTGGGAGCTGACAGCGTGGTGTCTCTCCATGCCTTTCACCTGTCAGGAGAGACAAAGTCAACAGCAACCTGTGAAAGTCAAGCCCCAGTGTCATGGGGGCACCCCGCCATCCCTCCCCCCCAGCCCTCCATGGCTTTGAAGGAGGTCACAATGGGTACATGGGGAGTAAAACTCTGATATGCTGGCCTTGGGTTTTTGATTTGGTGGCCTCACAGTCTGTCCACGCTGATCAGCTACAGGTGGCGTGGTATGAGATGTGATGCAGCAGCAGCAGCAGCAGCAGCAGCAGCAGCAGCAGACCTATGGCTGTTTTACCTTAATACAGATGGAGATGCACATGCACACAAACAAGTAGCCTTCACTGCAAGCAGCCTCCTGCCAAGTCCCCAGCTTAGGCACAGACAGGTGTATACACCTGGCAGTGTCAGAGGTGAAGTGTCCATCCAGCTCCTGCACCCACCAAGGACTAACCCATCTCAGACTGGTGGTCACTGCTCTGCCAGGGACCTGCTGGGTGGCAAAGGAGGACAGTCCTATCTACTGACTCCCACAGGATATGCTCCGTGGAGTTGAGCAGTGACACACACAATAACAAACACACTGTTTTTCTTACAACACTGAAAAAACCAAGCTGTGTTTAGACTACACAGGAGGCCAGTTGTGAAGCCACAACTGGACACCAGCCATGTCAGCATCCCTTTCTTTTCCCTTCCACAGATTGCAGCAAAGTGGCAACACTCAGAAATCAAAGTTTATCCTACTCCAACACCCTGATATCATCCAAACTGATTTCCCCAGAGAAGTGGTAATGCTTTCCTAAACTTGTGTTTCATGAAAGAACTACCCACTACTACTATTCATTACAAAGCCCAGCATAGCCTCCATACTCCAAAAATGCAGCCAAAACACTTCACATTATTAACACTTTCAACAGGAAAGGTTACACTAGCTGGTTTCCATAAGTATACCGGGAAATGAATGACTGAAAGACGGAAATCTTCTGGGCAGAGACATCAGAGTTTTGTGGTAAGGGTATGGTAGTAGCAGTGCCAACAATAATGCACATCCAGCTATGCCATTACACAATGTCTGTGTAAGCAGACATACTTGACAGCCTTTTCAGCTACAACCCACCTCAGGTCTGCCTGCTCCACTGTGGGTCCCTTGGGTCCCAGCCAGCTGTGCCTGAGTGCTGACCTTCAGCCCTTCCCAGGCTGCAAAGATCAGAGCCAGGGAGCAGGGGAGGCTGGGTGTGAACCTGCTGTTCCAGATGGCTGCCCCATGCCAGAAGACCTACAGGGTCTGTTCCTGGCAGTAGGAGCCACGAGCATCTCCCAGAACCACCCCAGAATGCAGCCACCCCTTGTTTTCCAAGGAAAGAATTTTCTATTTCCTGAAAGAATTCCATATTCATTTCCCTGAAATATTCCATATTTGTTTCCCTGAAAGAATTCCATATTCGTTTTCATATGCCTAGCTGCAAATTATGTGACCTGAGCCACATAAAATCCTGTTGGTGTTCTCTGAGGCATGTTTGCAGTGAGATTAGGCACAGAGAGAGAGAGGGAATAGTGGCTGTTCACAGGAAGCAAAGTGCACCTCTGCCTGACTTCTGACAGCAGCATAGTTGCATATACTTGCACATGTACTGAGGGACTTGCCTTTAGCCTGTGAAAGTTAAGAGTTTTTCTACTATAAATTAAAGCAATACTTAAAACTTTTGTTTTTCTACCTTTATGTGTAGAAACAGCACAACACACATTGAAGTTTCATCAAGAATAAATAGTAAATTGCTCTTCAAAAATTTAATGAGCCATACTGAAGAAATCTGAGCTCAAAAGAACCACTGACAGTGCTTGTCATCTTCTGACAAAAGGCACTCTCCTTTTTGGAAACCAGACTCCCTCAACAAAACCTTGCCTCTGTGCAATACAAACTACGTAAAATCAGAGTCCAAAGGGCATTTTGAACCCGCATATCTGCAAAACTCAACAGCTCTGGAAGTACTGAGGGGAAAAAAAAAGTTAGCAAATTCCTCTCTGTCTGCCGTGTTGCACACAATCTTCCCTCCCTTGGTGGGGCAGGGTAGCACCCACAGACCTCACATCTCCACTTCTTCCTTGTTCAAGGCCATGTGCCCACGTGCACAACCGAGAAAAGGCTGCCTGCAGGAGACAGCATTATTTCAGCTGTAACAAAATGGAGGGATCGCTCCCTGGCATGGGCTCGATCATGCGCACATTTCCCCTCCCTGTAGAGTGGATGCAGTGATCTGCCTCCTCTCAACACTTCTTTCAGGGGTTTTCTCCATTCCTTAAAAAAAACCCAACTCACCTAAAATCCCTAGATGCAATGAATTATTACTACTATTATTATTAGTGTGTGGTAGCTGGCTAGCAAGAGACATGTTTTATAATCTTATTACCCACACCAAGTCTACGAACCACAGTTCCACTGACAGCCAGAGGCTTGGCTCTGCAAAGAACAGGCTGTGTATTAACCACTGAAGAAAATCTGAAAGCTTTTGGTTTTGCTTTATTAATCTGTTTAGAATCCACACCACAGTAAATCTGAACCATAAGGTTTCCTTTTTTTAGTGCTTAGCAATCCTATTTTACAGTAACAATAAAAAAAAAACCAGTTATAAAAATTCTTGACCTTAGCACTGCATTAAAAAATGGGGTTAGGAGACCACTACCTCAGGAGAAGGGACATATTGACTCCTGCAGTTATGTGGTATTCTTGCAGGTTTCTGGGCACCAAAAAGAGAGATCAAGACAGCCTTAAGGACACCCTGGAATATTCAGATTATTTTCAACGTGGGGCAGTTTGGATTTCCAAATGCTACAGTCAGGTACCAGTTTTGGGATCCTGTCCTAGATCCTGTCCAGGGGGATTGCTGGGGTCATGCAGAGAACACAGGATGAGAGTGCTTGGCCTTCTGGCGTATCCTGCCTCTCTTGTCCCTTCCACCCCTCCAACAAAGCTGAGAGAGGCATGAGCTGGGACAGTCCCACAAACCACTCTAGCTTGTATCACTGCAGGCTACATGCCAAAAGAACAAGGCATATTTCAAGTGAGCAAGAGCTGCTCACCTGGAAGGGTAAGACTTGCATTAGTCTTTGCAAAGGGCAATCTGAGCTCCTAAGTTGCTTCCTTTTCAGCCACCCACTGCTTGTGCCCTGCTCCAGCTGCAGGATTCACCACGTACCTCACAGACTTTAGTGGGAGAAACATATCACTGGAGCAGCAGTTGGCCTATGCAACATTTACAGGTTCCCCTAAATTGTACAACACAGCACACACTCAGTAATGTTTTAAAAGATGTACTGCAAGCAATGGTGGGATGCTTACAATTCATGAACAAATAAATATGGCCTGATTGGAAGGCCATGAGTGCACTGGAAATTCTTTCCCTGTGCCTTGAAAAGCCATTGTGAGGAACTGAGAGGCAGCTACAGTTTGCCCCTGCACAGACACGCTGGAAACAAGACTTGTTCGTCACTGAGCAAAGTGGTCAGTGCAGCACTCCAGCTATTCCAACAATGACAGAACCCATAGCAAATTCTAGAAAACATGAGGGAAATGCTCTTGCATCAGACCATTCCTGTAAAAGACCTTTCTCAACAGCTGGTGGAAGAGTATGTAGAGCCGAGCTCCTCTTCCCAAGCTTCGGGCAGCATTTGCATAACCTCTGTATATCTTCTTCATGGAGAAACAGCTGAGGAGAGAAGATGGCCAAACCAGGAACAGGTGTTAAAGCAGGCACCAAGTGGTGACTCACCTCTCCAGCCTCAGAGATTAGAAAATGGTCCTGCCCTCCACATATTTATTTAGCCTAAACATCACCTGTGTAATTCTTTTATTTGCAGAAGCTGCCCTGTGAGCACACCAGTGTTATTTTAGCAGTATCTTCACACTTTGCAGTTGATCCTGACTATGGGGCTTGTTTCCAAGAAAGACAAACAGGAGGAGGTCATGGATGCTACTCCTGCGTGACAAGGGCTGAAAAAATTTCAAGGCAACACAGAAGATCAAAGTGCAATCCTTCGGCTCTGCCACTGGTGTGCCACACGATCTTGGCCAAATCACTTCACCCACCATCTCCCTCCTTTTGTTTAGCCCATGACTCTGCAACAAACTTACCAAACTCAGTAATTATGGCAACACCAGAGAAACTTAAAAGTTTAACATGGCCTCCTCCTTCTGTCTTGATCTTAAAGTCAATTTTACTGGGCATAAAATTGCATCACTGCTTCCAAGTAACAGAATTCACAGGTTGGTTTCTGGCATGGGCAAGAAGGCATCTACTGGGCAATGAAATGGAAATTCAGGCAACAGTAATCTCCCCTCTGTCACCTGTGAGCTGTGTGACTGTGGCAAGCTATTTAACACTTCTCTGCCTCAGTTTCTGCAGTTATAAACCAAGTTTCCTGCAACTCTCCCACCCTGCAATGTTACTGCCCACGTGCTGACCCTTCACAACTACTGTTGAACTCATGCTGCCCAAGGTGTTTCACTCCTAAAACCAGCTAAGCATGTTTTCCAGCATAAGGAAAAAATGAGTCTATGATACCCTGCCTTGACTTACTTTGATTCTAGCACAGAAAATACAAGACACATCTATATCTGTCCCCCCTTGATAGACAAACTTAATTAACCTTTGCTATTCTCTTCCAACCTATTCTTTTAGACAAAGGCAGTGACCCATAAACAATATGTTACCATCAGAATCTCAACTGCAGTGACACCTAGAGATATAGCCCTATCAGCAGTATTGGAAAATAAACCACTTAGATTAGCTCCTCCAAGAAATATGGATTGCATTCATGTCACACATGAGCTGTCAGAAACATTAGGATACTTTTAGCATAAATCTGTAGTGTGAAGGGTATGTTATGAATACAGTATATAATTCACTGCTTACACATAAAACTGGGCCTGTCTTGGGTGACTTGCACAATGTGTATATATTTACACATACACGCACACATTTTACACTGACTTCTGGAGAGTAAGACTGCAATTTCTATAAGAGAAACAGGCATTTTGGAGGAAAAACTGGGCCAGGAAGCAGAAGCAGCTGGCAGAAGTTGGAAAGAGCAATCTTTCTTTACTAGTAAGTGGCTATTCTTCAAACTCCAAGCTGTCCTATCACAGCCACATTCTTCTGGATTTAGTAAAAGAGATTTTTTGCAAGCTCAGTACTTCTAAGAAATCTTTAAAAAAGTTTCCTCCATCAGCAATACTAAATACTTCATTTCCAGATGGCAAAGGTAAATCCCACATTAGAAAATAAGTCAAAATTTCCCAGTTTCTCACAAGTATTTATTTTTGCTCTACAGCGGTGTAAGGAAAAAACAAAAAAGTTGAGGTTCTGAAAGTGAGAATACTGCTTTGCCAAAAGAGAGAAAGAGAAAGAGGAGAGGAGAGCAGAGGAGAGGAAGGAGAGAAGGGGAGGGGAGGGGAGGGGAGGGGAGGAGAGGAGAGGAGAGGAGAGGAGAGGAAAGAGAAATTCTGAAATGAAACCTCCACATCAACCTTAACCTTTCCCAGGAGCAGGATCCCTGGAGGTACCAGAATAACAAAGAAAAATCAGGCAGTGGTCCCCAGGTGTGGGGGTACATTCTGCATCTTGACGATTTTTAACGGTTTAGCTGTGTGAACCAGAAGGTTTTACATTTTTTGGGTATGATGTTGACTCACAACGAATCCAGATTAGACTTGAGCTGTGAATCACATGCCAGCAGTTTGTGAGCTTAGAAAATCAAGTCTGATTAGATTCAGATCTGTCCATCAAGGTTTTACCTTTGATGTGACAGAAAAGGCTGCAATCACCCCATATTCTCCTATTGCAGTGAGACCAGTTTCAGAAGCACCAACTTCCAAGTACACCAACCCACTAAAGCTGGCAAACTGATTTTTATGCTAATTGGGTGGAATGCACACAATTTCCCTGTTGTAATGAGCAATTACAAGAGCTTCAAGGGAGATTCCAAGATGCTCACACAGGACTGGAGTGAAAGGAGAGGTACACTAACCAACAAATCTGCTATATTTCCTAAAAACCTAAGCTTGTTTCTTCCTCAGATGCAACACCAGACATATCTGATTATCTGCCTTAGAGCTGGCAGGAGCAGCAGAATATAAATGACCAAAGGAATCTCAACCAAAATAATAATCTTCATTATGCTTATCAAATCATGATGGATACAGCTTCTGGTGTGACTGTATATAGATGAGGAAAACCTACAGAGAAATACATAAAATATTTGCACTTTCATGAATCCACTCAAGCACGCCAGCCTCTGCAAAGAACAAAGACTAATGAAATCTGACATTAATCTACATTAAAGATTCAGTGATTCAGTTTATTTGCCAATGCTCAATGATGCATTAATCCTCATCTCATCCCACACACACTCACATGTTTCCTCCCTGGCTATTCTCTTTCTTGCTCCCTAAATTCTGAAACAGCAGACAGCTGGGCTGGTCCAAGGCCTTGTCTGAGTCCAGAAGTTACCTTACCATAAATGTGCAATTCTCCCTGTGGGGTTAGAGTTAATCTAGGATCTGTGAGCCTTCACCAAGTGAGCCTGTAAAAGCCAGGTGTCTTGTCTACCCAACTTCAGCTACAATGCCTTCTGTGGGCACACTGGTGCCTTCTACCATCAAAGAAACCCTCCTGTGAGCTCACACCTTAGCAAGCTGCCCTAATTTGGTTACAGCAGGCACCGCCCAGCTATGATTCCGGCAAGGAAACAAAGATCAAAAATTCTGGTAAAAACAGTTACAGCAATATAAATCAGTTAAGAAGATGCATTCCTACTGGAACCTGGTTTAAGAAAGCCTGTACATGTAAAAAATAAGTTCAGTCAGTACAAGCAGCCCAGCAGAAGTCTCTGTGTAGGTAACAGCTATGTGTTTCCTCTGAGGAGGATAAGCATGCACAGGTTTGCCAGCAAAGCCTCCTGAAGGTGTAAGCAAGGTCTGATTCCTCTTTGAGGATCATGATTTGAGTAAAACTCTCCTTTAATTCCTTACTGTGCTTGACAGAAAAGCTCATTAGTTATTCATCATCCATTTAACGCTATTTCTGTGATCTTCCCTTGCTGGTAACCCACATGAGCAGAATCAATGTTTAACCATGTGCAGCAACTGAGACCTTGTTTCCCTTACAACAAACCATCCTCAGTGCCACACAGGGTTTTACAACCTCAGCATCACTGCACACACTGCCATCAAATGTTTTCCAGCCTCTCACTAAAACTTTTTATGATTATTTGTGCAATGCTACGCTCTTGTAAGAGTATGCAAACCCTATGACTCAGAACTCTCCCAGCAATAACAAACCTACTTGCAGATCAGTCTGAGAAACAGCTTGTAAGTTATATAACATTGACCTTGATCTACACCTGCAGAGAAGTGGGTCCTAGTTTTAGGATGTTTAGAAGCTGAGGAGACAACGATTCTGCAGGCAAAAAGCAGCACCTTTATTCTCTCTGCTCAGACATCTAACCAAAACAGCACTGAGGGATAAAAGGTCTGCTCTGCAGAAATTAACATCTTAGATGTGGTAAATAACTAAATTCACAAAAAGGTGAATGGAATCATGTGATATATCCCAAAAGAGACATCCACAGCTTTGAGCCTGCTGGTGGAGGAAAACTGTCCTTTTTGACAACAATCATGTTGTTTTTTTCCTTAGTTACTTCAAGATCTCACTAATTTGAATGGCACTTAAGCAGAAGTTAGTTTCTGCAGGGGCTGAAGAGAAGAATTATGGAACCCATGCAGCTGTTTTTATTTATTTAGGTGTGCCAAAGGTTCCACAAGCAACATGCAATCTCACAAGTGAGAAAAAGACTCTCTTAAGCCAAGATTTTTTATATAAGCTACATGACAAAACAACCATGAGGACACCACATCTTCATTCCAAGGTTTAACATGTTTCAACATACTCACCTCATGCTCTTCCTCAAACCCTATGTGCTAGGTGAAGTGTGGGTCTGGCAGCCTGCAAGAACATTATTTCCACAAGACAAATGCTGCCACCCTTTAATTGTGTTGTGATGTGTCTCCAAGCATCAGCAAGCTAAGTGCTGCAAATTCTTGAGAAGTAACCTTTATCTGAAATACTCTGATATAATATACTAGGCTAACCCAATCAACCAAAATTAAATAGTTGAAAAATTGCACTTGGCACCTCAGCCCACTGAGGTGCCATGCACAGAATTCTGTACCTTGCCTTAGCTAATTTTCCCTTTGTCCTGTGATTGAATTCATCAGCTGGAGACAATGCCATCAACTGGAAAGGTGTACCCTCATGTATCAACACATTGAGAGAAGAAAGCTCTAACAGCATGGGCTTCCACCACAGAAGGAAGACAGAATGCTCTTTATCCCACATAGCTGTACTCATGGAACAGTGATTAATGGTACAGTAATCACCCCGGTGTTAGTTTCAGCTCCTTGGTATCAAAAAATTAAAAATTTCAGAGCTGGTCCCTGTGCCAGAGAGACCTGGCTTAGAGAAACTCTGTGTCAGCAAAAAGGATCTGTTCCACAAGGAAGTTTTGGTGGACATCTCATTATTGAGTGGTTTCACAACACAGCCTTTACAGAAGCAGCCTGACCTGTTTTCAATGCTCTACAAAGGAGGTCTGCCCTGTCCTGTCCTTACACAAGGGACACAGGCATACAGACACAGCAGGTATAGCCTTACCAGTTCAGTCTCAGACAGAAAAGCACATCTGCAGTCCTAAACAAAACAGTCCCA
The DNA here is from genome assembly GCA_013401135.1 of Cettia cetti. Classification (NCBI taxonomy): domain Eukaryota; kingdom Metazoa; phylum Chordata; class Aves; order Passeriformes; family Sylviidae; genus Cettia; species Cettia cetti. Next base: position 37,284 of record VZUI01050834.1, on the reverse strand, counting down.
GAGTCACTGAAATGTTTCTACTTTGCCAAGAATCCCCCACATTGCTAGATTTCCCCTTTTACAGTTTCTGACTGGTACTGATTTGGAGGCTACAGTTATCAAGTCCTTGAGTGAGAGGGCTTGATTTGCTTTATATCCTAAGGAAGTACAAAGAGCCTGCACCTCTCAGGTACTGTTCATAGCCTGAACTACTCAAGCCAAAATCACAAGCTCTGGAGCTGCCATTTGCCAGAACACACAACCAGCAACACACAACATCACATTCAACTGACTGCAGCCAAACTGCTGCACAACAGTATGGTCTCCTGGGCCACCTTGGTGCCTCAGATGTGAAACACAGAAAAAACCGTATGTTTCTGAAGAGTAAAGCCTCCCAGAAATTATACCAAAGGCTCTCAGGATGTTATGCTGGGCAACTGGGTTGGACTTTTTCTGGAAAACAATTCATAATCTGCTGTCACATAATACAGAAGATAAAATCAAGTTAGTGCCCTTTGTGCTTGTGGCAATTTATCCATACTATTATCACTGTCCAACTGTGTAATTGCTTTTGTCATGCCGCATTGCAACCACCTATTTTGTCTAACTTTCTTAAAATGGGTCCTAATGCCACCCTGGGACATGATTGTGGTTTTGCACTGCCATGAAACCAGCAAAGAGGAGATCATACCTGCCACTGTTTTCCTGACTGGCTTGGCATGTATGTCGCCGGGAGACTTCGCAGGCTGTTCTTCATGGCCGACCCTACAATTGTACCCCCTGTCTCACTTGAGGAAGGCTCACTGGCCACTGCCATCTGGTACTGGGAGTAATTGTACAGGTTGTTGTAACAAGGATACAGGGACGGCTGGTAAAAACTGCTGTAGTAGGCGGAGTCCACAACCAACTCAGACGTGCTCTCCAAGGGCCCTCTGCTGGGGATGGAGGGGATGTCCTGAATGAGCATCCGTCCCTCTGGAAAAGAAAAAAAAGACATTATCTTTCACCTTCTAACGAGCTACTTGTCCTCCCAAAGCTGGACAGAGAGTGGTAAGTAAGAAGAGGTAGGAGCTGAAAGTTAAACACGGCTGAGTGTTTGGTGGAAACTCAAGTGGACCAACAACTACCCAGAGTTCAAGACTGCCACCTTTACACATCACGGACTGCAAAACAGCAGACAAAACCAAGTGCAGGTTAAAACAATGCTCAATTAGTATCAACTGATGAGGGTAATGTATTACATCACCTACTACTTTGCAGTCCCCTACTACTTTTTAACCTGTAACCAAAGTGTGCCAAGTCTTTCTGGAAGCAGAAAGGATCTAGCTACAGAATGACTCCTCCCAGCCACCGCTCTGAAGGTGAGAGGACACTTTCTGAACAAGGTGAGAGGACACTTTCTGAATAAGCCTCTAGGAAGGGCAAACAGCTGAGAAGCTGCAGTGGGGAAAATACCACAGGAACAGCCAAGGTCTCCCAGAAACCCACATGCTACCTGTGAGCAGTAAGGTCCTCAATCCTTGCTGAGTCTTCATACCCAAATTTCTCTCCTGTACCTACAAAATCACAGAGCAGAACAACATCCCCCAGCACTAGCAAAAGAGGAGGAGGAGAAAGGTATTGGTCGTGACTTGCTGCATGCACTCTGGAGTGCCTCCAACCAAGGCTTAGCTGGCTGCACTCCCCACAGTCAAGGTCTGCCTCCCTGTCATTCCCTAAGATGGGAATGCATCCCAGACAACGAGAAGCCATGATTTCCCCACTCCACTGTCAACTTAGCGCCTTGCAGTATTTGCAAGCATGAAAAATAGGTGCTTGTTGATACTACTGCACACCCAAGCTCTTTCCAACCTGTCATCAGTTACATTGCTAGGCCAGACACAACAAAAAAAAAAGCCACGATCTTATATATACATTTAAAGGGGAAAAAAAAATATTGAACATCCAAACCCCTCCATATCTGCAGCTCTGGCTCTAGTTTGCACATCTGTGACCCTGCCTTGTACCACTTCTCTGTAAAGCAGTCCTCTTCTCCCCATGCTGTTGTCCAGCTGTTTTGTGGAGAGGAAAACAATGTGGCTTAAGGCATATGGTCAAGCTCCCAAGAGCTATTGGTATGGACATGAAGCAGGATGGGCAACAGGCACATAGGAAATAACAGCCCTAGCAGATGTTTCAGGCAGGCCTAGTTTGTTATGGATCTTTCTCTTGGTGTACCTTTATCTTGGTTACTTACCTGTAGAAGGAATATGGTGGCATACCAGCCTCTCAGAGTCATGACAACAACATGACAACACTCAACAGCCATGATAACACAGTCCACGGTACTGTGTATTAGCTGCATGCCAGATCCAATCATCAGTTTTACCAATTATTGCCACTTACAATGCAATTCTGTTTTTCAAGCTATACTGAAAGCTTTCTGCAATCATGGATCATCTCCTTCCAGGTCACTAAATTTCACAGTGCTCCCATTCAGTTCTTGCTGACATTCTGTTGACATCAATGAACTATGTATTAGCAAAGACTGTTTTATGCCTCCTGCACCTGATTTTTCTGCAAAACCAAGTCAGCTGGCCTTGTTTATCTGGAGTATTTCTCAAATCTGCACACAAAACTGAAGTGCCTGCAATGTCACAGATGACTTTTCAGAGTTTCTACACTTTCATTTTATAATTTTTTTTAGTTGTTATGATTCTGCTTCTGGGCAAGACTCTTAGATCCTTTTGCCTTCATCTGATAAAATCAGAACTTAGATCACGGGCACAGCACAAGCTTGACTCCCCTCCCTAAATTTACCTCTCAAATAAAGCTGCATTCCAATTGCTCTGCTTTAAATGTTGCAAATAGAAGCCAAAAGCAAAATCCTCCAACACATTCCTTGCTAGGATACAGATTTCACATGACAGAGACATGCAAGGCAGTGGCCTGCTGAACTCCTCACAAGGCTGTATTATGCTGCACAAATGCATGATTCTTCTAAAACCTCTACACTATCTTTCAATTTACAGTGCATCATTAGAATGGCTACTACTCCCATTAAAAATACCAGTGCCAGGAAGATGAGATCTTTTTACACCTACATGACCTGGGTGAGGGGATCAAGATTATCCACAGACAATACTAAGTCAGGTGGGAGTGTTGATCTGCTGCAGGGCAGGAAGGCTCCATGGAGGGATCTGCACAGGCTGGATCATGGCCTGAGGCCAATGGTGTGAGGTTCAGCAGGGCCCAGGGCTGGCTCCTGCCCTTGGCTCACAACAAGCCCAGGCAGTGCCACAGGCTGGGGCAGAGGGGCTGGAAAGCTGCCCACAGGAAAAGGCCCTGGGGGTGCTGGGGACAGGGGCTGAACATGAGCCAGCAGGGCCCAGGTGGCCAAGAAGGCCAATGGCACCTGGCCTGGAGCAGCAATCGTGTGGCCAGCAGGAGCAGGGCAGGGATTGTCCCCCTGTGCTGGGCACTGCTGGGGCTGCACCTCAAACCCTGTGTTCAGTTCTGGGCCCCTCACTCCAAGAGGAACACTGAGGTGCTGGACAGAGATCAGAGAAGGACAATGGAGCAGGGAAATGTCTGGAATACCGGTCCTATAAGGAGGGACTGGGGGAGCTGGGGTTGTTTAGGTTGGAAGAAAGGAGGCTCAGGGGGACTTCATCACTCTCTAAAGGTTGTAGCCAGGTGGGATTTGGACTCTTCTCCCAGGTACAAAGTGGCAGAATGACAGGAGACAGCCTCAAGCTGTGCCAGTGAAGGTTCAGGTTGGACATCAGAAAGAACTTTACGGAAAGGGAAAGCACTGGAATGGGCTGCCCAGGAGGTGGTAGAATCACCATTCCTGGAGGGTTTCAAGGAATGACTGGCTGTGGCACTTAAGTGCTGTGGTCAAGTTGACAAGATAGTGATGGGTCAAAGACTGGACTCAACCATCTTAACAAGTCTTTTCCAACCTAAATGATTCTGTGATTCTGATTCTCTAATACACAGGAGAGATCAGCCACCCAGGGTGCCAGCAGCTAATAGGAAGAGGGGGAGAAAGTAACAGGTTGTGTTGCAACTTTTGGAAAGGTCTTAGCACTACACTTCCGAACAGGGGACAAGATGGGCTAGCCTGGAACAGAAACCTACCCATAGCTATCCACCAAATCACACAAGCATTCCTGATATTCCTGACGCTTCTGAGACATTCTAGTGGCTGTTAGTGCTACAGCTCCCTCCTGAAAAGCAGCGGTGGCATTATTCTGCTGCATTAAGAAGGAGAAAAAAACACCCCTTTTTGATCCTTCTTTTCTCTTTCTATCTCCTACCTGTGGTTTGGGATACCATCACTTGGCACCAGTGGTGCAAAATGTTTGACTTGTCATGCATCTTCCTTTCTGTAGCTGTGTCCCCCTGTCTGAATCAATCCTGTTCACCATCCCATACTGGAGAAAAACTTGTTCTAACAGCATCTTGGAAACAGTATTGGATGTTTCCCTTACAGCAGGTATAGCCTTGAGCCAGTGAGTCAATGATCAACTACCACCAGTAAGTATTTCCATCACTGGATCTGGGGAAGTTTGGTAAAGTCCACTTGTATAGTTTGAAAGGGTCTTAGGGCTAATTCCTGACGCCTCCAGGGTTACTTTTCTTATCGTTTTTTTGTTCACTCTTTGACAAACTCCACATTTACCAGTTATCTGTTTTGCTATTCCAAAGACTCCTGCATACCCATAAATCTTTAAAAAAACATCACAGAGAGCCTGAGTACCCCAATGGGTCTTCTGGTATATTCTAATTCTTTGTTTGTAAGAGGTCTATTTAACATTGTCTGGGAACCCTCAGATACCTGCATCATCATTCTCTACTCCCATCTCCCCCAGTCTCTCCTCTTCTTGTTCACTAAACCTTGGAATCTCTGATTCCTTGTCTTTTGATGTTAGGACTATCATTACTGTCTCTTCCCCATTTTCTGTAGCATCCTTTGCTTCTCTATTAGCCAGATTATTTCCTCTGAAGTCTATGGCCATTCTTTTCTGGTGCCCCTTAATATGGACTAGAGCAATCTTTTCTGGTAACCTCAGGGCCTCCAACACCTCTACGATCAACCTTTCATGCATCAGTCCCTTCCTTCTTAACTTTTCATACAAAACTTAAACAGCCTGCGTGTATCCCTCAATTCACAACCAGCAATATCTTAGTAATCGTACAATCTGTGTATTTCTTTCTTTGTTTTCGGTCTACTGGCTACTCCAAGCCAGAATGTGTTACATTGGGATATTTCAGACAAGGTATGTAGTTAGGAAAGGCGCTGTAGGTTTTAATAAGTCTTGCACCTGACACACCAAGACATATCTCGTTGACTTCCAGAATGGTAACTTTAGACCCCACACTCCCCCCTGGTTCATGGTGAAATCAAACCACTTTAGGGATGATGTAGGGACTGTCTGTACAGTTTTTTTGGGTTTTGGGTACCCCAGACTACAAATACAATTCACAAGGTGGTTTATTTCAATGGGGATTAGTGTCCTGCTTTACAGGGTTATGCTTAGCTGCCAGGGGAAGGATGCTGTAGTCCACTGGCCAAGTTAATTTTCACCCTGCTGCTCCAGTCCACCCTTGTATGATAGTCTTGAGTTTGTCTCAGTTGTTAGCGACACCTGTAAGGGACTTTCTCACTGTCATTAATAGTTGGTAGTTTCAGAATTTCTAACCCTTGAGAATGTGAGATGAAGAACATCTTACCTACATTGGTGATTTAGCAAACAATGTGCTGTATTCCTGATCTGATGGAGTGCTTTAATGCCAACACGCAGACATGCTCACAGAACTCTCCATCACAATCACCAAAGATTCCTGCAGTGCAGGATGCCAGCCTCCCCCCACAGATGGGCTGAGTCTGAAAACAGGCAGCATTTTCCAAACCCCTAATCCTCCTCTTTACATTTCACAACTTTTACACCAGTCCTTGAGCTCTCTTGGAATTGAAATCTGGTGATGGACACTTTTAACAACTCGCATCCCCTCTGGTCTTGTGCTCAGGAAGTTGCCTGCGCAGGTTGTGATTGTCTAAAATACACTTTGAAATTTATAGAGGTTTTCTTTTCCTGCATAGCTTCAAATGATTATCAAATGCTGCTAGAACACTTGTAGAATGCTTCATAATAAGAAAAACCAGGAGTCAAGTAACTGCTACCTTCAACTTTAGGAGCCAGTTTTAGAATTTCATTGTCATTTTATTAAAATTTTTAACTGCATGAGCTTAATCCGTCACACTCTTCTGAGGAAGCAGGATATTAGCAAACTCAGATTGGGTGACTTCCACTTGTTATTTTAATGGATATCATATCTAGTTTTCCCTGATTCTCTGGTCCTGCCTGTAGAATTTGGTTTATTTTCTTTTAATAATTTTTAAATTTGAACAATATCACTATTGTTTCCCCTTCTTTTGGCAACACCTCAATTCCTAATTGTACTTGCAAATCCCTCTCCAAAAAATATTACATCCTGCCTTCTCATATTGATAATACATTTCCCATATCTGCTTTTTGGTCTCCCCAGAAGCCATTTAATTTATTCCTTTGGCTACTGCATCAATCAAAAAAAAACCCCTCAAATTTTCTCTCGAGGACCTAATGGCAAGATTACTGAAGGCTTACAATGACATCTTATTTCCCCCCCAACTTTCTGCTTCTTTTGTGCTTTCTTAAACTAATCCCAAATCTCCCTCTTTCCAGGAGAATTTCTCATCTATTTAGATGTCTCCTTTCTCCACAGTAAAATACGGAATTTTGGTATTGGATTTTTGTTCTCATTATTTCTTCTACATCTTTACCTCTTTAGATGTCCCTTTCCCTCACAATAAAAACACACGAGACCTTGAGACCTTTGGTTCTTGCTCTGCTCTGTCAGTCACTGCTCCCAAATATCCCCTGTTCAACCCCCTCTCTATCCTGCCTAAGAGTCCCACTTTCTACAGATCAATTCCCTTCTCTTGTGGCTGCTACAGTAACTTTAGCTTTCATTTTCATCTTCTCCTCCTCCCTTCCAAAATAGTCCTTTTGCACCTCCCTCAACAGTTCACTCAGACCTCATTCCTGCCAATCCTCAAGCTTTTGTAATTTCTTCCAGGTATCTGGCCAGGCATGTGTGACAAAACTCACCTTTAATAATGTCTGGCCAGCAGCTATTTCTAGGTTGATGCCAGAGTACTGTCTCATATTCTTCCTGAGTATTTCCAGCCATTCCACAGGGGTTTCCTCCTTCCCCTGTCGTTCATCAAAAGCTTTACTCACATTTTGATTTTGCAGAGCACCCTCCTTTATTCCTCTAATGATCAATGCTCTATTATCTTCCATATTATGTCTCACCTCCTTGTTGTTGGGGTTCCAGGGGGGACACTGGATGGGCACCTTTTCTTCTCCATTCTGTGGTCTATTCTGTGTTCTCTATCCCAGATTATTATACCTGCTATCCTGATCATTTACCTTTCCTCTGGGGTAAACAGTATGCCTAGAATGGACTGCATTTCATCCCAGTTACAGGTGTTTGGTCCTGAAAACTGATCCACCAGCTCTGGCAAACCAATAGTGTCATCTAACAATTGTTTGTTCAGAGCCTGCACTTCAGGAGAGTTGAGAGGAGCACTCACAAGCCCCAGCCTCCTTTGCACCCCACCCATCGGTACTTCTCTAAGGGGATATACCCCGACTTGGTGATTCTCATTCTCATACCTTGATTTCACCTTACTTCTGGTTTTGTGGCTAGGCCCATCTAGGGTTACCACCTTCTCTGGGGACACTGGTGCTTCTGGGGGTATTGGTGCCCCTTGGGGGATAGGGTAAGCTAGTGCTGCTGGAGGTACCTGTGCATCCGGGGCCATGGGAAATGGTGGAGGTAAGTTATCTGGAGGATCCCATTTCTTTTTCTGTGACACCCTTAAGGTTTTGGCTTCTGAGGGAAAAATATCCCCCTTCCAGCAGGCCACATATTCACCTTCCTCCTGGTTGTAGGGTTCTCTGGTATTCACATATATTTGTAGGGCTTGGCAAATCCACCCCTCAAATGACCTATACTGAGGCCAAAATATATGATTGTGTTGTATTTCTTCTTTTGTTCCCTCTATCATGCAATACCGTATCATTTTCACCTTATCCTTCCCCTGGTATCAGGGTGATGGTTCCATTGGCACAGTTTCAGTCCCAAGGGGCTATATAATAGTATATTCCTGGGTACCCTCCTACTTTCTTCCTTAGGCTTTTTTCTTCTCTTCCCCCTTTCCCTTGTTGTTAGTTCAGGACTATGTTCTGCTGTCTCTCCTACTTCTGCTCTGTTGCCTAGCAATTGGACTTCCACCCCTTGGGATCCTCCTCTGCCACCACTGTCCTCTTGGCTGGTAGTTGAGCCACCCTGGCTCCTGCACCTCCCCACCTTCGGCCCTTACCTTGCCCACCGGGTCTCCTCACCCTCGGTCCTGCAGCCTGGGGCTTCCCTGCCTTCACTCCTTGTGTCCCACAGTCCAGGGCTTCCCTGCCTTCACTCCTTGTGTCCCACTGTCCAGGGCTTCCCTGCCTTCACTCCTTGTGTCCCACTGTCCAGGGCTTCCCTGCCTTCACTCCTTGTGTCCCACTGTCCAGGGCTTCCCTGCCTTCACTCCTTGTGTCCCACTGTCTGGGGCTTCCCCATCTTTGCTCCTTGCATCCCACTGTCTGGGGCTTCCCTGCCTTTTTCCTTCGCATCCCGCCAGCCAGAGCTTCCCTGCCTTCATCCTTTGCCTCGTGCCAGAGGCTCCTGCTGTTCCAGCTCTCCACCTGACCCTACAATGCCCTCTCGCTCCGATGGACTCTGGTACAGGTCCCATCCAAGGCTGCTGGAGCTACAGCTCCTGCACCCGGATTACGGGTGCTGGCCAAACCTCTCCTGTGTTGGGTCAACATGCATGTAAAAAAAAATTACCACAGTAAAAAAGAGGGGAATTACCCTTACTTTGTGCGTTCTCCTTGTTCCCAGTTATCCAGCTTGGGTCCAAGGGCCCACCAGGGACCCAGGGTGAGCTGCTGAAATTGGTGGGGCCAGCCTCCCCACATGAGTGCCCCAGGGGTCCTTGGAATTGGTGGAAATATCCTGGATGACTCCCCAAAACTTCTTATAAACAACTTAAAACCTGGGCTCGAATAAGTAAATAAAATTTAATTAGAACCCATTAAAATTACAAAGCAAAGGGGGGAAACAGCCTGGGAGCTTGATGCGACTCCTTGTGTCACCAGAGGCTCCGCTCACAAAATGGCATCTCTGCCTTTTATACTCTGAGAGTCCATCAGCCTCATTAATATTCATAAGCAGCCCTGATATGACCTTCTGGCCCCTCCCACAGTCTGTAGGTTTGCCCATATATGGATATGGCTTTGCCCAACACCTGTCAATCAGTCCTTCCATGCCTTCCACTGGTGGAGCCTTTCTCATCTCCACTGCTGGTGCAATGGTACCCTGCCAGGCCTCCCAGAAACAAGTGTCCCCCACTCTCTGCCCCCTCTTACAAGGCAAATATACTCCCTGCCCCACATGTTTTACAGCCCTGTCAGCCAGAGCTGCCAGGCAGGAACCACAAAAGGAGAGGGGAGCATTGAAGGGAGAACAGAAAAGGGTTCAAAACTATACCAGAACCACAAAAGTACATGTTGAAAGAACCATAAACCCCAACAAAATTTCTCCCCACCATACTCAACAACCCTTCCTCATTCGCACGAGCCATCACCACACCTTATTCATAACATTTTGGAAGCTGCAAATACAACATGATCAAAAATGGGACTGAGCCTGTACAAGGAGGTACAGAAATTATAGTAATAAAAAAAGAAAGCAGTTTAAATTCTCACTCAGATTTTGGAAGAGTATGTCTACTGTGTAGGGCCATCACAGGCTCTCCATCCGTGAGCAACGCTCTTGCAGTGAAGACAACAGTACCTCGTCATGCAGCTGTGCCCTTGGATCTCTAAGTTCTTTTCTATGTCTTTACTAATTCCTGTAGAGAACTGATGCTACTTTTTTTGCACTATGTACACAGTGTGAAATATGGCACACTCTTTCATAGAAGATCAATATGATGCACAATAAATATTGGTATTGATCTTTCAGTGTTGTAGACGACTCTCCAGCTCTATGGCATATTAATAGTAGTTAACCAGTAATTCATTTCAGGGTGGCTGGTATTTTCTTTTAAAGAAGGTGAGTACTAGGGGTCAGTTACACATATATGTCTTTTACATTCAGTAACCTATGATGGGCTCCTGCCTTCGCTTAGCAGAGCATGGTGAAAAACACTGGTCCAGTCCTTAGGTAATGTAAACCAGTCTCAGACCATTTACTTCAATAAAGCTATGGCGATTTACACAAATTGCAGATATGCATGGCAAAATCAACGCAGAGGCCAGTATATAGATCATTTGGTAGGAGAAAGGCCAGGTAATTTACAGGATTTTCCATCATCCTCTCTTTCTCAGAAATGCAAATGTGTTTTTAAGGATGTATACTGAGAAGTGCAAACACTGAAATTTGAAGGCTGCATAAAAGCATGGAGTATTTTCTATTCCTACTGGTACTGCTAAGGGCCAGTTTTACATCTTATTATATGCTAGCAATGGTAATTTAAGTATGTCTGGGTAAGCCTTTGATATGAGATCAAATGACATAGAGTCCATACTATTAGACTTTCTTAGCATGTAAAACAGGGTGCTAGCACCAAAGTACCTACTGGGAATGGTTACTGTACCATACAGAAATCTGGGGGAGAGTATTAGTCAGCTTTTTTGTGACAGATGCACACCTGTAACTGTTTTATAAATCAGGATAGCAGAGCCACATTTCAGTGTCTGGGAGCATGCTGTAGCATGGTTATATTTAGTCATGTGGCGTTAGACCAGATTAGTCTCCATCTGATTGTGCACTTCAGAAAAGGTATTTGTATATGCATTGTGGCAATTAAGAGAATTTCACTGCCCCCATTTATTGGCATGTGTTCTTATATAAACCAATGTTAACAGTTTTTATTTTTCTATGCCTACAGAGACTCTGCACATACACAGCTCTGCTGTTGAAAATACAGAACTGTGACTACTCAAGTAGCACAGTGACTCAAGGAGCAGATAAGCACTGCAAAGTAAGCAAAGCTCAGCTACTGGTAAATTTACATTTCCTGTTGTTTTCAATTTAGAGCGACTGTTTTCACCAGTTTTAATACTTCCTGCAACCCAGCTTCTGCAGCAGGGATGGCTATATCATTAAAACACACACAAAAAATTATTCAGTCAGGGAATACCTGCCTTCATATCTCGAAAGTCTCTTGTATCTGTACCTGACAATTTCTCCTTCCTTAGTACATAAAGCATTAACATACTCCTATTAGCTGGTTTAGTAATATTAAGTCTTGCAATGCATTAGGTTAGTTCAATTCATATCTGGCTTTGAGGTTGGACAGTAGCCTTGAACAAGGCCAGTGTGAAATCACTCCCTAACATCATAATCAGAAACTCTGGTACAATGTGTTTCTCCCACCAGACAATCATGACAGAGCTATTTCAGATGTCAAAGAAAGCTGGCAGTATTACTTTCTGCTGAGAAACGCTGCCTCCCAAGGAACAAAACCCACATGCTTTCTCTGTCTTTGAGAGGAATATTTCTGTTCTCTTCCCATTAGAAGTTGTGGATTATCTTTGGTTCCAGCATTGAACTTTTAGCTTGATATAAAGTTAATGTGCTAGACAATGTTCATTTCAGGCAAGGCTGTGGGGTTGTGTAATTTTCTGCCACCCCCAAAAAAGGCCATTATCTGTAATTACCCATTACCATGCATAATTATTTCTTCTATTCTGGTCTATGGCCCCCAGGACTTCATGATGTTACAGCTCACTGCATTATCTTATCAAATTTGTTAAGGAAGCTTTTTTGACCTTTTGAGCACTTGTCACAGCATATATGAAAGCCGGCAGTAAATTTTCTAAGCATGTAGTGTGTGATTTATTATTGGTACCTTGCACAGTGATACTGTACAAAATATTACACACAAACACCTTCCCTATTCCCACTCCCTTCTTTAGACAGAGTAAGAAAAGGAAAGGAAACCCCTTCAGTAACAGAAAGAAGGGAATGGGAAAAGGCTGGAGTCTCTCAGTGGGAATTTGAGGAGCATGAGAGCAACAAGCAGCTAAACTGGAACATCAAGCTCTAAAGAAGATCCCAGCTATTCTCCTCTCCAATGCTACCATTTCTTTCTCCTCTTCCTCCACAGAGTATATTTCATCTTGTTTTCACAGCTTTGTAACCTGCTCATCCTTGCTCTTTCTCACGAAGTCCATTTACTGTTCCTTCATTATGCAGAACACAACCCCCCCCCCACCACTCATTCACAGCTTTGGTTAATGCAATATAGGTTCATGAGAGACAAATTTGGTCCAAAATGACATTCAGACGGACTGTCCTTTATGGATGCTGATGTGAATGTGCAAAGAACAAGGATTTTCTTCATTACTCTCAAAGCTCCCAGAAAAGGACCAGGCAGTGACCAGCAACCCAGCATCATCTGCTTCAGTTATTAACAGTTCCACTGCACTACAAGTGCATGTATGACATTCCTCTTCTTCCTAAGGGCACTAGAACTGGAGATGACAGAGAAGCACGGCACTCAAGAAAACAGCAGAGATAATGCCCTGTTATCCTGACTTTTGTTTTCCCCTCAGTCCCCTATTTACCAATACACTCCAGAGGGTGCTTTATCTTAAAACCTCTTTTTTAGGTGCTCCTATGTATAAAACTCTCAACTCACATCCCTATCTGCAAAAGACATATTGAAGAAATTATGACTTAGGAAACGGTAGTACAAAAAAGAGATTTTGGTGGTTTTGAACTGCGTAGTTAAATAAACAAGCTTCCCAGGAATCAGAAAATCTAAGATACTTTTCTAACATCATGACAAACAAAATGAAACATCAGGTATTAGGTATTTACTTTGGACTAGAAGCGCACAGGATGAATTCCTGTAGCATAAGGTACCGTGCTTTTCACCTCCTCCCACCACAAGAAGACAAAACAACCAGTCATTGCAGCTTTCCTGCAGTGGGTCTGACAGCTAGGCTGTATGAAAAATTCCTTGCTAGGTGCAGCTGCTGGACCATTGAGTTCAGCTGGCATTATTGGTGAGAAGCTGGCAGAATTGCACCCTGTGTCTGTGGGCACAGGGCATGCTTCTCAAGGGCTACTTGCCTAGAACAACTCAATCTCATCTGGAAGAAATCAGTATTATTTTCTCCCCTCTATGAATAACTCTGCAGTGCTCTTTGAGCAAAATGGCATTTACCTAGTTCTACTTCTGAAGGGCTAAACCAGCTCTAAGTAGGACAACAGATTTTAACAAGAACAAAACTTGCCAGAAAGTCACTCTAGGATAAATGTTATGCAATGGGGACAACACATTTCCAGGAAAGTTGGGAGACATCAGAACAAAGGTTATTTCCTATAGATCTAGAGCCTTATGGTGAATTCACAGGACTTTGCAACCCCAATGTTGTTGCTATTCACAACATCAAACTTCCCCCATGAAATAACACAGAAAACTTTAACTGGAGCTGGCATAGTCTGACAAAGGCTTAAGCAATCAGAACAATCATACTGGAGATCAAATAAAAGTTATCTAAAGGGATCACTAAAGTATAAAATAAACTGATGACTTTCACTCCAGTACACATCCCCGGTCTTCTCTTCATACCTTTGTCTCCTGCCTGAGCTTCTCCAAGTTCAAGTCCAGGTGTCTGGGTCCAGACCACTAGCTACAAAGAGAAACCTAGGGAACAGTATGAACAGGAAAACATATGTACTTCCCTTTTTCCCTCTCCTAACCTTCCAGTGGTTTTCATTTAGTGATGCCCTCCCTTCCAATATTCATTTTGAGCCCACTTTCTGGTATGTAACATGCTCCCAGGGAAGGAGCCCCACTAGCACCTAGTTCCATGACCATCTCACCAGCTTCCCCAAACACAAACCTGCCTAGAAAGACTGAGCCAGTTTTTGCCCATCCTCTTTCACCAGGAACAACTAACATTCAGCACAGTACCCCCACGATCACCAGCTGTGCAGCGACAATGTTTCTTCAGGATGGACTTCTCCATTTTTCACTGCTGGTGTGAGTTTAAATGGCTTTTGCTTGCATGTGACCAACCATCTAACCAAGCCTCCCTGCAGTGCACTTTTGTCTTCTGCAGTGCTTGCTAGTAAATGCACCTTTCCATCACCTACCAACACAACCTGTGATCATGCCAGATTTCCTTCCAAAATACCAATGGGATGATTACAGCAAGAGCAAGTCCCTGTGAGATGCCTTCAGAAACACTACTGTGTTGAAATTCCCCACTCAGACCTACAAATGAATAGGGTCATTTTACTTAAAACCATGTAACACAGACTATACTGATTTTCTGTCAGTTCACGTTCCTAATCAAGATGCCAGGGGATACAAAAATCAAATGCCTTGCAGGATTTGTGATTGCATCAGTATGTAACTTCATCAAACAATTTTGTAACAATAAAAGATTACCAACTTGACAGAATCTTTACTCATAAACTTCTGTTAATTGATGTTGTGTGAACATCATTTAACAGCTGCATCTCTCCCCTGGAACTAGTATGCCACCATTCCATCTACAGCTATAATACTACCTGGTTTTTTTCAATCTTCTGTCTTCCATATGACTTACTATTGCATAACAGGTGAAAGTACTGCTAACTGTGTGTGTGTTTCTAACACAATTCAAAAACCCTTTCAATTTCAAGATTTTTGCTTAATTTTAATCTTCCCACAAGCCTGTATTTTTTAATAGAAAATGTGATTTGTGAAAAAAACAAACAAAAAAAAAAAACCAACAAGGAGAGAGGAATTTCATCAAGAAGACTGCAGCTTGGCACAGTAAGTTTCTCAGTCCCAGACAAAGCTCCAGTCCAGATCCATGTAACAGAAGCTGAAATACCTCTGATTTTAGTAGAACTGGAGAAGGCACATTTTGTTCACATTTAGTGTACACTCAATAAAAATGATCTGCTGCAAACGTTTACTGCGCAACAACAACAATCCTCCTAATACGGCAGTAGAAATAAAACCTACAGAAAATAATATTTTATTTCCACAATTAATTTAAGCTCCAGGCCTTCAATAAGACATCTACGGCAGCAAATACAACTTTCAATGTCTCTGTCACTGACTACAGAAGAGTAGTTGATCTTTTTATGTGAGCTGGGGGGGTAATGCTTGTTCATTCTTTTCTTGCACTTTTGGTCATTATAACAGAGCTACGGTGATTGTATTCAAATCTTTAGCAGAAAAAATATGAATGGCTCTGGTAAAGAAAGTATGTTCAAAATTTTTGAATATGGCTTCAATTCCATGAAGATGGTAAGGCACTGTTTTAATGCTCCAGCATATGTTTGTCTACACTGGACTGAGACAACAGTATTTATGTATCTGAAGTTATTAGCATGTATGACAGCTAACAGGATCAGGACCAATAAAATTAGTGCTTCAGAAAATCAAGAGCATGAGAAACAAGGACCATTTTCAATCCTCAGTATAGAAGATGGGAGTATGACTACTGTGTGTGCATATCTATGTATATATGTTGTTTTTCACCTTGAGATGTCCCATTTGAGAAGGAAATTCACAAATAGTTAACACCTTGTTTCATGCTGCCAAATCCAACACTAAGTAATGGAGGCAAAAGTAAAAACGTAACTTTTAAAAAACAGAGGAAGAATTTAAAATTTATAGAAAATCAGGAAAGAAAAACAGGTTTCTGGACAGTGATGGAAAACAGCCCAGACACCTGCAGGGGCAAAGAAGGAAATTCAGAGGAGGAGAAAAAAACTTGGTGTGGATTAAATCTAAAGGGGTTTAAGTCATTAACAAGAGATCAAAGAAAACATTAGAAGGGAGGGAAAGCTTCACAAGTGTCTTGAGATAGAAGACCTTGGAGGAAATATGACCAGGATAAAATCACTATGGCTTACACTAAAAATAATAAAGGGAGTAGGACGATGGATGGAATTAGCTGGAACCCATGCTTGGTTATAAGCTATTATGATGACAGAAACCCAAAAGTTTCTACAACAGACAAACTAGGAGTAACAGGAAGGCTTTTAAACTCTACCTAATACGTGATGCAAAAACTAAAAGCAGGAGTAGTGAAAAAATACTGCAGACATCCAGCAAGCCTGAGTGAGCAAGCAAGAATCACACACAGATGTGCATAACTCTTGCACATGATTGCCAGCGTTGTATGGTTGCAATATTTGCACAAAATCAGCTTCAATGCAAATGCAAACTCATCACTAATGAATACTGTTCATGCATAACTGGCAGAAATGCACAATGACTGGAACTACAGTGGTTTAGCACCTGCTGAGGTTCAGTTGTGCCCATTACTACAGACATCCAAATAACCAAATAGTGGCTTATTCTGTAAGCAATAAAATAGTATGAATAAAGACTGGAGACAGGAGTCAAAAAAAAAAAAAATCAGACATGCAATCTCACTGCAAAGAAAGTCAAGACCAGTATTTAACCGACTCTCTGCAAGCTCTTCAAGAAAACACAGGACAGATGTGCATGAATAGTGTTTGTCATTTAAGTAAAGGAGCTCTTCACAATCCTGATTAAGACTAGCAGGTACTCAAACTCAGAAGAAAGTTTAGTAAAGTTCAATAAAACAGAAGAATGAAAAGAGGCATATGAAAAAGCATTCCTACAAAAGAAAAGCATTACAAAAAAAAATTCAAAAAAGCAGCATTTTAGTTCCCATGTTATTAAGTGACAAATCTACTGTAAATGGAAAATGGTTGAACAGGCTGAAATAGGAAGTTATTTGATAAATTAAGCAAATGAAAGCAGTCTTCAAGGTACAAGAGAGCATGTGAAACAAAAGGAGAAGCAAGAAATCAAATCTCAGTGCTCAGTTAGGGAAGCATGCAGTACTCCTTCACTCCTCACTCATATCTCTTCTTTAAAACAAAGAGCCCCACACATTCAGAGAAGTTATAACAACTGTTTCAAGGACACAGAAAGGAACAAGAGGTTAGCTGCAGATAGTGAATAATGTGCCCACGGATAGTAAATTCTTAGAAACTCTTAGTACATTTTCTGCTCCTGCTCCATTCCTTATCTCAGTGTTCATAATAACAAATGGAAAGCACAACCTGGCACAGATAACTCTCTAAATCTGAATGCACATATGCAAACGCCCGGGTTACAGAGGAAGAGCTTCCAAGGCACAAAGAACAATCGGATGTGCTGACTAGCCCTGTTACCTTGGTTGGGAAGAGAATCTGGTGCTAGGACTCTGAGCATGGCAAAGTCTGTCCAGCACTCAGCAAACACTGCTTGGCAGCCGTCTTGGTGTGACCATAGATCTGTGTCTGGATGCCCCCATGTGATGTGAAAGAACCTGGACAGCAAGATGCTGAAAACACATAAAGCCCTATGGTGAAGTATTTTTGAAAAAAACCAAAACAACCAAACCTAAAAAATCCCAATTCTACTCCAAATCATCTTGGGGGGAAAAAATCTCTTCCAAAATGTGAAAGGACAGAAGTAACTGCTGAGCTTCCTGTGCTTTCCTCCATCTCAGGGCTGAGCAGCCTTTCTGTCTCAAAGTAACAGAGTGGAGGTAGGTCACGATGGGTCGCTGGCACTCTTGCTTCCCTGGCACACTGCAGAAACTTCTCCCCAGCCCCTGCTTCTGGTGAAGACAGCCCTAGACAAGGGTTGGAATGCCACTTGTACAGAAAAAGAAAAGCAGTCTTCTCTGAGGTTTTTCCAAATCTGTTTACAATTCTATCTGTTTTTAGACTTCCAGTGAAGCATCACACAGGACTGAAAGCCTGACAAGAAAAATAAAACTTCTTAATTCAGACACTTTGAGAACTGCTGCTGGTTCTACCTTGTTTCACCAATACAATGGAAATACCAGTCCCTTGACAAGAGTCATTCAGTGAGGCTGAATTCAGTTCAACCTCACTGAATGAACATGTACAGCACTTCAAACATTAGCTCAGTTAAAACACAGTCACCTACACACATGCATGCATGCAAAGCTGCAGTAACAAATACTGCTTGAAAAGAGGAGCAGGAAAAGTGCAAGCTTTGCAAGAGAACTGGAGAATTAACTGGAAACATCTAATCAGGGATGCAGAACCCTATAACATTATGATTTATTTAACACAGTCAAACAATAGCTAGAGGCAATGAATCATATAAGAGATGACAAAGCTGCAGATTTCCGTCATCTGCTTTAACCAGCACATTGATCAGAGTTTACCCCCATATTAATCACTTGAGATCATAATCTAACACACTCTTAAACACCTCTCCTGATTATGCTTCACTTACCCCCTTGTCCTTATGCAGGTCACTCCACTGCTAATTGCACCACTAGTTAGGAAAAAAAAAGTGTCTAGTGTCTAATTTAATTTTGCCTTTTTTAGTTTCAAGCCGTTGCTCCTTGTTATGCTGTCTCAAGCACTGTAAATAATCCCTCCCCCTCCTCCATATTATTACCACTCAAATATTTATAGACTGTTTATATCCACCCTTAGTCTCCTTTTCTACAAGCAATACATCACTTTTGTCACCCTTCCCTCTATCCTTTCAGATTTATCTATGTCCTTTTATAATGAGATGCTCAGAACTCCTCTACTGTTTTCCCAAGTACAGTGAAACCAAAGCAGCAGAGAGAAGCTGAAATGCACACCCCTTCTTGCTTCATAAGCAACTCCTTTTTACACAACTCTGAGCAAAACATGTTGTTTTGATAGGAATTGAAAATTACAAAGCCACAGGCCACCACACTGTGGAGTGCTTTGTTCATTGCATACTTGTATCAGTCTGGAATTTTGAAAGCCTACGATGCATAAATTTTATCCTAAATTTAGGGAAGACTGTTCAAAGCTCCTGTTATATTTACTTAGTCCAGCTTGAAACAGATTTAGTAAGTAAAAAAACTACTACACAGGAAGAAGGCCACTTCCAGCAACTGCTTCTCAAGACAGAATCTAACTTGTGCTGTGGTCATGTCAGCCCAAGAGAGTTAGGACAGTCCACAAACTCTTACAAAGAGACACATGCAAATGTGATTCTTTTTCTCTCATCTTAACTGTAATGAACTGGAGAAAACCAGATGATGATGATGATCATGATGATGGTGATGGATTAGTTATTCACAGGTGAAGGACACAAAACTTCTCTCTCTGCTAGCTGTTATAATCCAGTAAAGAAAGGTCATGTTTAACTGTACTCCACACTTTTGAACAGAGGTTTGTTGACTCTGGGAGAAGGCAGGGGAAAGCACCAGGAAGCAATGTAAGGAGGTTGGCAGGACAAGGAGGCAGATAGCAACTAAAACTGGTAAAGAAGCAGCCATGGGTATAGCAGGAGAAAAACACTCTTAGGAAATAGGAGGAGACCAAGAGAAAAACAAAGAGCAGGAGGATGGACTAGTTGCTAGTGCAGACCCAGCAAGATCTCTGAGGGCATGCAGCCATCATGTTAGTCCTGGCATAGGCAGGCAAAGCAGCTAATGCCACCTTCTTACTGCTCAGCCTTGTTGAGGCTGCTGCCACTTGAACTATCAATCCCCTCCACCACCTGTCAATCCCCACACAGATAATTCTTTGCTAAAAAAAAAAAATCTACCATCGAGTATTACTAGGTCAAAAGAGGTAAGATTATTTTCACAGGCTTGCAAATGCTTATCAGGATTGAGGATGGCTGAACTACAAATTTAAGTATGTTGACTTAATTTCAACGCAAGCAGGTAGAAACTTCAGAGATTCACAGAACAGTCTAGTTTGGAAAGGATCTTTGGAGACCAGCTGGCTCAAACTTTACTGAAACCAGAGCCAGCTTCCCAGTTGGATCATGTTGCTCATACACCACCCAGCCAAGTTCTGAGCCTCCCCAGGCATGGAGGCTCCAAAAGCTCTCTGGATAACCTGTTTCAACCTCTAAGCACTCTCTCAGCAAAATGGCCACAGCAGCTTTCACACGATCAGTTGACTAAAACGAGGTTTTTTTTGATGAAACTGAAATTCTGATAACACATGACACTATACTATAAATACTGTTACAGAGCTTTCTTTCAAAGAGAAAACGTCTCACTTTTTTAAACCAGTCTATGATATTTTTCTATTATAACAGATAATTTTTTTTAACTCATCACCTATGCAGTGCAACAACTGCAAGATCATGGCATCAATTTTTGAAATCACAATACAGTGATCAAGAAAGTAAAGGAAGAGTAAAGAAGGCATGGTAGGGTTTTTGCAGACAGCTAGGGCACTACAAGTTTAAAGGGATCTCAGTGCCATCATACATTAGGCATTGTATTACTGCTGACCTCAGTTGGTCTATTTATGAGCAGAGAAAAACCCTCCTATTTGTCAAAAAGTTTCAAAGGGAAGGCAGCACCTACTTAGAGAAAAAAAGAATACTTTTTTATTTCTGTCAAACATAAGAAATGTAACGAAGGGGAATAACAAATACAAGCTTACTATCCCCAATTGTTGAAAAGTATGTCAACTATGTGATACAAGGAAGGCACCTGAACACTGCCATCATTACAAAGACAATGGGAAACGACCACAACACAGCACAGGACCAGGAGCTGGCATTTTGCATCACACAGTGATCCCATCCATACTGGATGCTTCTAAAAATTGGGCCACCAACAGTTGCAGAGCAGCAGAAAGAATGAGTGTTTTCCAGCATCTTCCAGTCATCTGGTGATGTATCCTGCAGCCACTCCACTGGCCAAATCCTAAACATGACCCTTAGTCTGCTACAAGGACGAAATATAATGAAGCAAAGGTCAAATGCATTCTCCTTCCTTCAGTGTGAGCAGCTTTCTTTTCCTCATTAAACTCTAAGGTGTTTAGTGGCCCCATCTGCCTCCCCTCTCTGCCCTCCTGTGACTTCTAAACATCAAAATTGCAGAGGCTCTGAATTGACACAAACCAGTGAAGAACAGGTGCTGTAAAATGAAAACATCTGAAAAGCACATTCTACATGCTTCACCATAATCTTTCCTAAATTTTGCGTATCTGTAATCCTAACAACATATACTTATCCTACAGAAGGAAGGACAATTACCTCAAATGCCCTGGCATAATGACTTTTGCTGCTCTGTACAATTATATGGCCTTTTCTTTCAGCAATTTACAACATTTTAAGGGGAAATGCATAGAAACAACAAATTTAGTCTGTAAGATACTCTACTAAAGCCTTGAGACCATGGTATGTTCCAACTAACAAGCAAATTCCCGGTTTGCTTTTGAGTGGGAACATACACTCCATCCAAAGTAAACATGCCTGACATGGTTAATGTTCAAACACCTATGCTATGACCACGATAATTCATTTTTTTTTCCTTTTCAAAAACAGCATGTCACAATGGGATCTAAAAAACTGCCTCTGGTCTTCAGGTCTCATACTATTTCTGATCTGCTAATAAAATGGATACAGCAAGCAATGACTCTCTGTCTGGCACTATGTCTGATTTGTGTGACTCCTTCACACATAACTCCTCTGCTGGCAAACAAAGTTCCATGTGATGGGAGTCCAAAAGAAGAACTGCTCTCATAAGCCAAAAACCTTAGAGGAGGAACAGAATTACCACTGTCAAAATCACCTCTTGCCCAATCTAATGTGAGTCATGCAGAACACACTGCACTCCCTGGAGAAACTGCCTCCCCTGGGGCTTGCAGGGAATTCCTGGCTCCCCTTGCCATGAACGGTTTCACTTTCTCTGCTTGCTTTAATAATTACTGTAAGTTCTTGAAAAATCAGCACCTCAGCCAACCAACCTGAGACACTGACACTTGCTCCTATGGGGTCTCTCTTTTGCTTGCAGTTTAGGGTTGTAACAAAATCACAAAACAGCAATACAAGAATCCATCAAGTACCTGGTCCTGAAACAATCCAACAACTAAATCCAGAACTTATGTCACATGGCAACCCCTCATCCATAAAAAAGAAGATCTTTACAGGCTTAAAAGAGGATATTCAAGCTATATTCCTCATCAAAGCCTGTACTCAGACACATGACAAAGCTATCTACATGTCTGGGTGAATGCAGAGCACCTTCTCCAGCTTCAAAGTCAGCACACAGTCAGTGGTATCAAGTCAAAACCCATGAGTATTCACAATGCTTTCAGCAGATTAACCTACCAAAATTATTAGGGATGTAACTTCATTTATACAGTGTAGTCACCTCTGAGCTAAGCACAAATGTCTGTTGCTACTTAGGTGCCCAGAAGCAAAACTATGAACTTAATTTCCTCTTCATTTGCAGATGCTTCCATTTCTGGTGAACAAGGTTGACCCTGTCTTGATTCTTGATTGTAATCACACCTTTCTGGAGATGAAGCTGTGTATTTCAAATGTTGTCACTCACAAACAGTTATTTATTTGGACACAAATAATAACAGTTACTTTTTTAGTAAAATGCTTGAGAAACAATGTATTTAAATTGCTCAAATTCTATTGTAAAAAAGATGACTGCTCTGACCAAAAACAGTCGAACAAATTACTTTAAAATTAGGCTTTTTTATGTTTTCAAGTATTTATTCAAGCATGTGAACTGCCTCATGCTTGTTTGGTTAATGTTTTTCATGAAAAGACTGCAATTTAATTCAATTAATTAGCAATTATTAAAATGGAATTAATAAATTAAATACTGTCCTTTTAAAAACATTAAGATCAATGCTCGTGCCAGTTTTGTCAACAGTAAAATTATTTCATCCTTTGGCCTTTCTGTATAAGCAAGGATCTTCTTGTTCTCCTGAGTTACACACAATCTCTATATATTACTGAATATACTACTTTAATCTTCAGCCAGCTTTTTCCATGTCTACAGACAAAGCATGCAGTAATGCAAATATGAAAGGAGTAACTGCATCAATTCAAAGGTGACACTAACATAATGAAAACAAAAAAAGCTAATAAAAAGCTATTTATTGCTTTATTAAGCAGTTCTTTTAAAAGCTTCCCAACAAAATTCCTCTACAATGGTCTGAAACTGCCTGTCTGCACTAGATCCAACAAATCCATCTGACATACTTTTAATGGCCTGCAAAACAGAATAGCATCACTTGACAGACACACACATGCACTGTCCTTTTATTAATTAATGCAAGGCATTGCCCACTTTAGAATCATCTTTCTATCTGGCAAGTATATTCACCTGTATTACTGCATGTGTATAGATGACAAAAAAAAAATAAATTTCCTTTTATCTGCATTTGTTTGCTTTTTTCTGTCTATACACAATAAATCAATTGCAACAGCTCCTTTCTTCTTTCTTATATATGTTCAATCACTGTATCTGTCAGGCATAGTTGGAAAAGGGAAAAAGCAATTTGCATAAGAAAAAACTCTTGCCCAGAGTCTCCACTTGCCTAGCATCTTCAAATCCCACCTTTGCTTAGCTATGCTTTCACTGAATATACAGACAAATGCTGGGTTTTGGGGAGGTTTTCTTTTACAGGGGTTAAATGCAATACAGTAAGTTGTAGTAAAAGAGAAGGATTACATCACTTTTTCACAGTTCATCACAGCATGCCACACAGAACCAATGTGCCACCACATCAGGTCATGTAATGCTGGCAGATCTCTGCTGCTGGGGTCAATAACATTACCTATGCACTTGGCTTCTATGCAGCTTCTGAAAACTCTCAAATTTTGAAGAAACTACACACGCAGCCAAAACCCACTTACTATGACAGTAGCAGAAGTGCATATTTTGGGACAAAGGACAAAAGCTTCCCATAATTCTCTACTTGCAGTAACACACCCTATCAAATTTTTTTACAGCACCAGTCTGTGCAAAAGAAATGTTGATTTTCAAGTAAAAATAATAAAATATTAAAGGCTGATACTGAATCCTTCCCTTCCACTAACTGTACCAAAAGTAGAATGCTGTTGTTGGGGAGAGGATAAATGCAGAAGAGGGTGTCAACAGCAGGCACAAACAGGGCTGGCAGTGGCCTCCAGCCATGAGCAGGCTCTCCCAGCTCTTTACCTGGTGGTGTACTCGCTGCTGTCATGGCTGTACTTGTCGAGTGCATTGGGCTGCTGCTTTCCAGCGAGAGGCAAGAGCTGCCACCACTGCTCTTCTTAACAAATGTCTCAGGGACACTAGGCAGGGGCACTGGGTGGCTGATTCCCAGTTCCTCTTCCTGAGCTTGCTGTCTTCTTAGTGCAACCTAGGGAAAAAAAAAAAAAAAAAAAAAAAAAAAAAAAAAAAAAAAAAAAAAAAAAAAAAAAAAAAAAAAAAAGACAAGATGTAGGGCATGCTCTGTGGTTTTGAGCACAATTTTTACAAGAATGAACAACTCAGATTCAAAGCTGGTTTTTCACTCTTTGTACTATAGAATAGTGCTGATCATGGAATCATTAAGGAAAAGACCTCCAAGACCACCAAGCCCAGATTTCAACCAAATGCAACTATGTCAACTGAACTATAGCACTAACTGCCAGGCATAGCTGTTTCTTGAATACCTCCAGAGGTGGCTCCTGCACAGCCTGTTTCAGTACTTGACAATCCTTTCTATTCTTCCCAATGTCAACCTGAACCTCCCCTGGCCCAGCTTGAGTCCATTTCCTCTCATCCTGTCACTACTGGCTGCCTGGAAGAAGAGGCTGACCCTCACCTGGCTAAAAGCTCCTTTCAGGCAGCTGCAGAAGGCCCCTCCTGAGCCCCCTTTCCTCCAAGCTAAACAAACTCAGCTCCCTCAGCCACTCCTCACACGGCTTACTCTCTAGGTCCTTCACAAAACCCAGCCAGTGGGTAGAGAAGTATATACAGCTATCAAAACTCAAGCCCTTTTTTGTGTCCAAGCACATATGAACAAGCCTATGAAATGCTGGTGACATACACATTTTCCTCCACCGAGGCCACACGAAGACAGCTGACTCCACTCCCCCAACACCGCTGCTCTTGGGACAAACACACTGTAGAAAGTGTAGTCACCACCCTACTCTCTGCTGATACACAGCTGCTGGGGTTAAGAAGTTACTCTGCCCGCAGGGTTCTGCTCTGCCTGTCGGTATAAAGCAGCTCTTCATGAGGTCTTGTACCTGCAATCTGCTGCTAGGTTTTATGCTGGCACTTTGCTGGAAATGTTGTCCTTCAAGGAAATTTCAGCATAGTGCACTCACTGTACAGAGAGAACCATTATGGAAGAAGCATAGCAAATGTAGAGTACCATCCTGCAAGCATCTCACATTGAAGATAGCTGGGCTGGGCTGGAGAAGTTGGAGCTTCTCATTTCTTTCCCAATACTGACAATGTTCCAAAGCCTAGCTGGCACTTGCCAAGACTATAGGCACTACACAGTCTAGACATGGGTGCAAACAAACCATGTCAATTGCTTACAGACAGCCCCTTCTGCCTCACCTTAACTAGTACATCAAATTAACACATCTGTCCACCCATGCCATAGGTGTCTGGGGCGTATATCTGACACTGCTACAGCCACCTACCCTGCTACTTGTCAGGTGACTGATTTGAATCTTTACTTGAACCTTAGAAATCTCTTCCAGATAACAGACTGGGATCATAGGCTTTTCTTGCTGGAAATTCTCCTGAGTATCCAGGACAGGACTTCCCTACATTTTCATGTTCCAACAGCCACACTGTTTCCTAACACAGTATAATTCTGTTAACACAAGTACTATTAGCCCTTGCAATAAGAAACATCCCATACAGAAGATGCAGACTTGCAAAACACCACTTTAACTTTGATTTCACAAGCCAATAACCTTGACCTGTAAAATTCCACCAGCATCAAGGGGGCTTACTGCAGAAATATATCGAAAGGGGGAAAGACAGACTTTCAATGTGTAACTCCTACACAGATAAGGTTCAGCTGGGGAGGCTTTCAAAGCTACTTTCAAAAACCAGGCAGAGAGGAGAATACCCCCAGGAGGACCATCACCAGAAACTGCTAGCAGGAGGCACCCACTGCCTGACAGAAGCAGCTGAGTAGCAAAAGAGCCTGTGCCGATGGGGACACTTTGCACAGGGAACACTGCACTTTGTGCTCCCTTCCCCGAGGCAGACAGCAAAGGGATTCACGTTTATTTTTCCATGGTTCACACTAGGCAGAGAAAGTGCACGTAACCTGGGCATAACAACAATTTCTGGACTGCCATGTCATCAACAAGGAGGTACTGTTTAAACGAACGGAAACTTACTCCCATTGAGTTCTGAGGACCTTTTAAATACCTGCATGAATAAAAGAATAAAAAAGCGGGGAAGGATTTAATCCAGGGCTTAAGTGTTTAAAACCTGTCAGCCCGACACACATTTTATGCGGGTTCACGAAGGTCTGAGCACACATCACTGCCAACTGATGGACAGGTCTGTATCACTGTTCCTCTCCCATCAGCGACTTTAACGCCTTATCAACTACTTGCCGGCAGGAGATCATTTGCACTAACGAGGGCAATACAAAGGCCCTCCCCGAGCTCAGCTACTGCAGAAGCCGCTCAACTACACGCCCAGGACGCCCTTTAGTGAAGTTTAGCTTTGTATATCAAAATATAAAATTCCTCCCTGAATGAAACCAGTTGAGATCTTCTCACGTCATATGGGCATTGATCAGTTTGCAAAGTTTTGTCTGGGAACAAGCCTTGAAATAAAGATCACAGGGGTTAATACAGCCCAAGATTTACACTGACAGAACTGACACTTCAGCTAGACTGCCCAACGAAAAAGTTATTCCTATCCTTGGATACCGTTAGTTTTCTTAGCCCTTAGAATACCGAGCCCTCGTTTAGATTTAAGACGATCCACCTGCACAGCTATGTAAGAAGCTGCTACATACAAAAATTCGAGCAACGCCGTTAAAAAACAAACAAACAAACAAACAACCCCAAAAAACAAAACAAACCAAAAAAACCACACCACATGCCAAAACATTTAACAGTCATAAATGCACACAACTGAAGCTACCAGCATCAATTTACAACGAGCCTGAAACAACCAGGACAAAACATTCCCGATCAGCAATCTGTTGGCTAGACTATTCATTTTCTAGTTAAAAGCAAGCTGGAAACCGGCCACTGACGGTAGCTTCGGTCCCGACGGGCCCGACGGCCGCGGGGCGCGGAGCGCAGCCCGCCGGCGGCACAGCCCAGCCCGCCGGGGCACAGCTCACCTGCGCTGCCATGACGCGCTGCCGCTCGGCGATCAGGCTGCACTTGTTGCACTGGCAGTCCCGCCACATGCAGAAGCGCTTGTGCCCCTTCAGCGGCGAGGAGTAGCCGTGGTTGCGGCAGCGGGCACACTTGGGCAGCCGCGGCCGCTTCTTCCCCGCTGCAGCGGCGCCCCTGTCCGCCGGGGCGGCCGCCATGGGGGCAGCCGCCTTTCCGAAGCTGTTCGCCTTGTCCCCCGGGCCCGCGACGTCCGGGGGCTTGCTGAAGGCCGGGGTGTCACTGGGCATCGCGGCAGGCCGGGGTGCAGCCGGTGGAGCGGTCTGCGCGCTTCTGCCTCGTCCCGTCCCGCCACCCCGCGCGTTTTGGCGGGCAGCACCCGGCGGGCGTCGCCCCTCCTGTCGCGCCTCCCCCACCCCTGCTCCGGGGGGTCCTTGCGGCCGCGAAATCCTCGCTACCCCGAGGGAGCGGCCACCCTTCCCTCCGCGCTCCTCCCTCCCCCACCAGGCCGGCCTGCGGCGGGAAAGGCGGGCCCCGTCTGGGCCGGTCCCCGTCGGACGCGCTGTGATTGCGGGGCCGGGGCGGCCTGAAGGCCGGAGGGACCGCGGGGCTCGGCTCGGTCGCGCTGCCCGCAGGTCCCGCACGACGGGAGATGCCCAGGCCCCGCTCGGGGGCGGCTCCGCGGCCGTCCTGCGGGCTCTGCCCACCCTCCCTGCCCTGCAGCGGCTAAGCGCAGGCCGTGTCCGTGGTGGCGATGCCGGACGAGGTCTGCGGAATCGATCCAGAGGGGCCGTGTTTAAGCCCAGCGGTCCCCTGGGTTGGGCAGGTCAGGTTTGGGCGCATGGCCTGGCCCAGGGAGAGGTGTGACGCCCGGGTTAAACAACGGAGTTGCCGCCGTTCGGCTGCTCTGCCGTGGGGCTGCTGGCGTCCTGCCGGCCTGCATCGTCTCTTCGCGGGTTACCTCGGACTCGTATCCCCCAGTGTGTATAAAGACACCTTGATCAATATCGGTGTGGGCAGGTGATTCCGGCAGGTACCGGGGCGAGTGACTGCACGGTGATAACTCGGTAGCCATCACCTCTGGAGCCGGTGTGGGCGGCAGAGCAGCTGAACTCTGCAAGGAAAGACAAGCGAAGATGCTTTTTTCTTTACATAGGCCGCCTTTCCAACCTGGCACTATGTGATTTATAAACGCATGCTCTACAGATATTATTTACAGTATTAATATTTCCTCTGTTACACCTTTAAATCTTTCTGGGCTCAACTTTAGATGACGCTATCTTCATGCTGAAATGAAACTATTAAATTACATCTCAATCTAAGATGAATGACAACTGTCAAATGAGTGACTCAACAGAGATGAAGCAGAAAGCATCTGAGATTATGTGAGGCTGATTTATAAAGATTGCATAAAGATTTCTATAACCCCAGCTTCATGACTCAGCATATCAGATGGCAGTAAGTTACAGTAGGTAGAAATTTATTTCTGCTAGAAGAAGCCAAGAAAGGCATCTCTCTCTTTGTGATCAGCTAACTCCGAGCTAATTCTGCTCAGACTGAGGCTCCATGCTGGAAACAGTGAGTGCCTGTCTTAGTCTGAAGAAAGCCCCAGATCCTTGCTGCCTGATGCTTTGCATTTGCTTTTAATAAATGTCATTTAAAGAAGTTTTTCCTTCATGGTACAACATTGGAGACATTTATGGTACTTTTCATCCCTGAATTAGTCCAGTCCAGATCTTCTCAAGTCAGACAGACATTGATCAGTTTCTAAAGTTTTGTCTAGGAACAAGCCATGAATATCCAGTTTGTGAAGTTCAGCACATGGTGAAGGACACACACAGGAATGTTTTCAGGTGCTCCCCTACGAATTATCTTAAAGCCAATTGAAAATGCAAATCAAAAAGAAGATGAAAGGAGGCTAAATCAAAAGAGCAAGAAAGGCAAAATAAAATTAAACCCAACAGAGTAGGAGAAGAAAGTCGGAAATGACAGCAGGGGTGGAAAAGGAGAAAAGATAAGAGAAGGACAGTGCATAAAGCAGGCAAAGACAGACAAAGGGAAAATAATTTCACCAGGTGCTTATATACCTGACTTTTCACTAGAAACTAAGTGGGACAGCCAGTCTCAGAGATGAAGTACAGGATGCAAAAAATGCAACAGTTCCAATAAGAACATGAATTTATCACTCTTTTACATAATTAGTATTTTCTACTAATGCCTTTTAGGCTAACTGCACAGTTCTGTATAATCCATAATGTTATATAACCTACTGTAGAGAACCAAATATTAATGTTGTTAGTACCTATCTGGTATATGTTCTGGATGAATACTACCAAAATATCTAGATGGTTGATAAATGCAAGTACATGATCTGTCATTTATTAATGAATTGCTTTACTTTTGCTAGCTCAAGTCACACTTTGAGTGTGACTTGAGTGCAGTGTTTTTCTCCAATTTTTTTAAATGGGCATATGGTGAGGTTGACAGCACTGTTGGATTTGTCATCTGTGCAATAGTGAAGCAGTAGGAGATGGTTATAAACTGCCATTAGTCCTAAGACAAATTACAATAACCTTACTGCAAGTCTTCAGGAAATTTAGTCATTCATTTAATACATGTCTGGGCATCTCTGGTTCAAGTCAGTCTAGTGATGATGTCAGTGATTAAGATTACTGCAGTTTGCCATCACCTTTGGAAAAAACTGTACAATAATATTTCTGATGACAAAAATGAGAAGAATCAAAAAAGACATTATTGCGCTTTTTTTAATACATATCTGATAGTTGTCATTTTGCTTTAACTTTTTATTTAAAGTACAAAATATCATCTGTTAGTGATGACCTGTCCTTTGCATGCCTTTGGGTGATCCCTTGAACCTGGCAAAAAATTTTTATTTGCTAACAAGATTATAATTTTGAGGAACAGATGTGAGCAAGGCACGATCCCGCCACCACATTAGGTATGATTCAGCAAGCCAGCAGAGAGATGACAAATTAAAAAGAGTTTAATTCTAACACTGTTGCCTGGAAAGTGAAGACCTTTAGTCTCCAGCACAGAAGTCAGTGGAGTTGAGTACATTTCATTTTAGAGATCTACTAGACCTGATTCTGTTTAATTTTTGGGTTTGGTTTTGGTTTTTTTTGGGGGGGGGGGGTGTTTGGTTTTTGTTGTTGTTGTTGTTGTTGTTTCTGCCAGTGGGTCAAATCAGAGTGTTTTTTAGGTTTGTTTTTTTTTTTTACTCTAACAGATCATTTTATAGACTGTATCTCCAGGGCTGGTTGTGGATTCCCAAAAGAGCCTCAGCTGCAGGAGTGGTAAGGGGTAGAAGATAAAGCATGCACACTGCCAGTCTGCATTGTCTGAAAACATGGACGTGTCCATAAACGCTCTGGACATTTTGAACAAAATATCAAAGACAGCCAGAGGGAGTGAAGCAGAGGAGGGGAACCATGCCAGCACATTCCCTGAGGCACTGATAGGAGCTGGGAATCTCCTATCAGTGCTTGCCTGCAGCTTTGGTTGTCTGGGCTGCCCTAGAGCCATCAGCTTAGCAGAATAAACAGGTGTAGGGCTAAACTCATCTCCACTCCTACAGCTCTGCCAGTCTGCACATGAATTTACTCACATGAATTTACTCACATGGATTTCACCTGGCTTGCTTGTGTCAGTAGTTTCCCATGCAAGCATATTTGTTGGAGTGACAGACATCACCACAAGTAAAACACTTGAAAAGATACTTCAAGAAAAATCCAGTAGGTGGCATAAATAAGCCGTGCATTTTTAATTTTTTTTTTTTAACTTTCATTTGTACATGTGTGCCGTTCTCTTTCATTCATTCTTTATTTTAATCCTCCTTTAACTTAAAGGGAAGCTGAAGTTTTGTCCCTTGGCTCTTAAAACTTTGAAACAGAGGATTTTCTTGATGCTTTCTGGCAGCATATAGCTTTTTGGGTTGGTTTTTTTTTTTCCTCCCACCTCTATATTTATGTTTCTAACAGTTTCTATTTTTAGATTATACTACCTGCCGGTCTCAATCTGTCTACACCTCAACAAAAGGAAATGCTTTCTTATTGGACATTTATCTGAACCCAAACCTTGCCTTGAAATACTCAGTATTTACAAGATTTTAAAGTCAGCCTCACAGCTGCTCTCTCAGACACTTCTGTGTGATGATATGTAGAGTATTGGCATGAGGAGCATTACTCCAAATCAGTGAAATCTGATAAAGCACTGACAGCTTTTGCTAAAAGTAATTTCAGGCAAGCTGAATCTCTTATTCAGACTTAAGATTTTAAGTGCTTCAGTCTTCTTTGCTCCAAAAATGTTTCTATGACATGGGCATTTAGGGATAAGGAGTTTCAGTGTGCTACTTGGTTCTTTTCTCCTCAAACCGCTTTTTCCTTTGCAGTTGGTTTGCTTTTGGTTTTGTTTTGGCATTTTTTGGGTTTTTTTTCCCTCTGGTGCCCAGGGCTCCACTCTTACTGAGTGAACAACTAAAGCAATTTGTAGTGCTGCCACCATTTGGCTATTTGCTGCCTTTCCTCAGTGAAAAGAAGGAGAGCTCTTGGGGTGGTGGTCCACAGCTTGCCAGCAGTGCAAAAGCTGCTGTGCCCATCTCCACTTGCAAAGACCAGTAGTTGTTACCAAGGCAGGACAAATTGTGTGCAGTCTCCAGCACCCTCAGTTCATGTTCTTTTCTCCTGGTACAAATCCATACCCACTGGGAAGATAAGGTGTCAGGGGACCCTTCTCCAAAGGGTGCAAGAAGGAATGTCAGCAGGAGACAGGGAAGAGCATGATGTCTATCCCAAGGTGGAGAAGAGGCCTGCCATAAGAGGTGGCGTGCCTTAGTGGCCACTGAAGCAGTGTGTTCATTTACACTCTGCTTATTGGTATTCTCCCAATATACATGAGGAGGGAGAACTTCACACCAATAACTTCAGATGCGCCACAACTGAGAAGAGACACCAGCAATGGGTGCCTAAGCAGAAATATTTGTTTGCAAGATACACACTAATCAGAATCTAGAGTTTAATGGTCCAAATGTCAGGGCTATGGTAAAAATTACCTAAGTAAAGATAAAGAAAACCTTGTGTGTTACAACCAATGGCTCTTCCCCTTCATGGCTGTGAGGCCAGCCAATGAGATTGGCTCACACTGCTAAATAAAAACAGGATTCACTGGAAACAAAATTCATGTTGTTACATTATGCCAAATGTAATACAAAACCAAAGCAGTTTTCAAGTTCAGTGAAGCAAACAGAATCAAGATACTTAAAAAATGTGTCTGTTTATCATGTTTCCCCTCTGACTACTTTTACTAATAACATGCATAAAGAAGGGGAAAAAATTACCATTTCTTACACTAACACCTACATTCTTCCTTTCCTCATTTGTTCATGCAAATTGGAATAATTTCATTGCAGACATAAAGGCTGAAGAAAAAACACTGTCAGCTCCTTGGAAATTTCAATCATTGTTAATAATTGACTTGGATAGCTATTTGAAAGCATTATTAGATCCAACATATAAAATAGAAGTTAAAAAGTGACTGTGGAGAAAACCACTGAACTGTTTCTTCTCAGTATTCATTGTTCATTTTAGGCACACTTGAAAATTAATTGGATCCAGTGACTTAGAACATTGAAGACTGTTGCATGACTCATTAAGCTGACATTTCTAACATTCCTAATTCACACTGTAAGAATGATAGAGTTCCATAAGCCATCTATACATTTGAGATCCTTCATCAGGGTAGGACTACTGAAGAGAATGCCCTTAGTTCTGAATATCATCATCAATTCAGCTCCAAGACATCTGTAATGGAGCTGAGTTTGATAGACTGCCAGAATATGAAAAACTAAGCTCCAACATCTTAAAAATAGGCAACACAATTAATTGCTAATTTTTTATTTATGATCTTTAATGTTTTAATAGATACAGTTAAATTTCTACTTCACTGAGCAAACTAATTGGGGTTTAAAGGAAGAAATAGATATTTTCGAATTATAAAGCACTTGCTTTATTATCTATGCCTTCTCTAAATGGTGCAAGTTTTTATTATATTGCATTCTTGATCTTCAGAAACTTAAAACTGTTGAAACTCTGTGATTCTGAAGGATGGTTACAGCTGAGGTAGGGAAGGGGTAGGTTTTGCTATGTCAATTTACTATCCATCCAATTTTATTTGTTATTATTATTATTTGTCACTCCTAATTCTAATGCTCAACAGAAGCAAAGTTATTTTTACGGTATCTCATGATTTATTTTCATCTTTTTTCCTCAAGCCTAAATAAATATATTTTTCACATAATCTCCTGCTCTCAGGGGTCCATTCTGTGAGGCTTCCCATTAAAATCAGTGAGTGTAGCACACGTGCATGAGAGCAAAGTGTTGTGCTGCTCTGTCCCCATTTCTTGCCATTTCCTGTAGGAAGCTTTTCAGATCCACGGAGTGGGGCAGGGGTCTCAGAATTGCCTCTGATGCCTTGAGAGGCTACTTAGAATAGAGTCTAGACAGTGTTAAAGGAATAAAGTAGATATTTATTAAAAAGGCCTTCAAAGGATACACCTTGGGCAGTACAGGAACCTGGCCGAGGCTACGCCCAAGATAGACAACGGGTCATGAGATTTCACATTTTTATGTGTTTTGGTCCATTTACATATTGGGGTGAATTGTCCGATTACAGCTTCAGGTTATGAAGTCCTTCCTCCCAGACTGCTCTCCTCAATTTGCTGTTGTTTATACTTTTTGGCCTGAAGCTGCAATGGTGTCCTTGGTTCTAGGGCTGGAAAAGATTGTGTTGTCTGAATAAACTGTGAAAAGAACTTGCTACCACTTTATATGAAGTTCAGAGTTATATGCTAATGCAGTAGACAATCTAAAAATATGAAAACTGAAACTGAAGGCATCACCTCCAGAAACAGCTGAGCTCTTCCAAATATTTTAATCAAAGTCAAATGACTGTTACTTAATCAGCCGTGCTATGAAATGACTTGATGTGAGCTGCTGACCTTTTGCATCTCCTAGCATGGGAAAGAGGCTTTCTTCTTTGCTATCAGGCTCCCTTCCCCTAGAGCCTCTTCCATTCCAGCCTCCATGCCCCAGAGTCCCCAGAGCAATTGGGCAGTTCAGAAGTGGTCCCCAAATGCTATGGACAGTGCATTGAGTCTTTCCACCTCCAAGGATTTGTGTGTCCCTCCCACCTCCATGCTAGGAATCCAGCTCAGAGAACGAACCTGGGAGATCTGGGTCCCAGGAAAGGTTTGCCTGTCAAGTAAAGCTTCACTTAGTGCTATCAAGATGCAGATAATCAGAGCACTTAATTGGCTTCCTTAGGCAAGACTTTTCTTCTGTCACTTGTATGTTGGTCAGCAGGGTTGGGGTTGATGACCTCTGTACATCATATATGCACACTGGGTAATTAAGAGTAATTGAGTTCCTCTTATACTATTGGTGAGAAGGTGATAAGGAAGATCACACACTGTTAAAATTATTTCAACTGCCAAGCTAATAATTTTTATTAGTCTGGCTTTGTCTAGACACTGACCTTTTAAGGTATCTTAAAAGATACCTTAAAAGGTGAAGGAAACATTGTATAAAAACTAATTAGACACCTTCCTTCTCTGTAATTCCTATGCCAACAGGGCGATTTGCAGATGCCAGAATAAAGGTTCTGAGCCCAGCTCAGTCATCCTAGCTAAGTGCATGAAAATATTCACATTGTCTGAGTAAAATATTGTTAAATATTCTCAGAGTTTGAAATTGTAACAAATAGCACATGATGAGGTTGAGAACAAAGAGTATCTTCTCTGCATGGTAGTCATTATTTTCTCTTACCTGTTTTCAACAAACCAAAGCGTGGAGATTGCCTTATCACTGGAAGGCAGTTTCTGTGGATTCACAATAGTGACATCTAGGAGGATTGTTCATTAGGCACCTCAGGTGAGTAGGGTACACCTCTAGTATTGCATGAGACTCCATTATTAACGTAATAGCCCATCATTCTTCTCTGCAGGACTCACTGTGTTCTACTGTCTGAGTGATACATACCTTAAATATCTGCCTGGATACTCACTTTGCTTTATGGGCCCATCAGCTTGCTGATGTTCTGCTTCTCTGGGTGAAGAACACATTCCAACTTTGAGTAGCTGTTTATTCTTATGTGCTGCAGTGACATCCCTCCAATCTTTTTTCAAAACAAATTTGAGGAATAAAGTGAGAGTTACACATACAGATACAGTTATACATTATTTTTTTTCTTTTTTTTCGAGAAGAATTCTCACTTGGTTACAATCATAATATTGTTAAGGTAGGAGCTGTTATCAAGGGTGGCAGTGTTATTAACAAAAAGTATCTTGTACTTATGTTTTATTGCCATTCCAAAAGATATCTAAAATAATTGTTATTATCAATATTAACTTCTAGGGGGCACCAATTACCTTCTTAACATGGTTAAAATAATTGATGTCCCAAACCAAGTCATATGAGATAACACTGTTAATCATACTTTAGAAGTGGACCAGTGGTGTTGGTAAAGGGCGACAGTGAAACACTGAAATTCAGAAGTGGCCTCAAAATACTCTTTAATACAACCCTTTTCTTAGCAGGGGACAGAATGAGTGACTACTGCACACACAGTTGTTTGGATGCTGTTGAAGTAGTAGGAAACACAACCTCATTATGATGTGAGACTTGCTAATGTTTCCTTACTTCAGACACTTTCAGGCAGTCTGTAATACATTTCAGGATTAATTGTTTGGAATATCTAGTTCCTCAGCTCAGTATTTATGTGTTGGAGAAGCATGCCCAGCTCAGCTTGTTTTTATGTTTCTCAGTAACAGTGCATTCCAGCAGCTGACCACTGGAAGCCCTGTTCAGGTCCATGGCTGCCTGTTTGTCAGGTTTGTTCCTGAAGAACATATTTGAAAACTTGCAGGCTTGAGGAGAATAATACACAGAACGTTTCTGCAGATGGAAAGAATTTCAGCCATCATCTTTGCTACTTTATGTTAGGGTAAGTGCCCCTTTTGATCTGCCCTCTGTGTGAAATATGTCTCCTACACCAGATTCCATGGCAGGTGATTTTGTTAGCATCCTCAAGAAAATCATCCTGTAATTTGAAGAGAAGTTTAATTTCTAGAGCAGAGATAGATCTCAGAGCCTGGGTAGCCATGCTGTACCTCTTGGATAGATTAATTCTGTACCAGTGAAAGAATGCCACCCTCAGAGATTTCTCAGAAGGTAAAATCAGGCTCCTGAACTACTTCCATGTTGACTTGGTAGAAGAATTGTAGAAGTCTTGTGGTTTAGCACAGGGTTGCATGGCAAGGTTTCTTTCTTTTGTCATTTCTGTTAGCAGTTGTTTTACAACGCTCATCCCTGCTTCCAAAGGTAGTTCTGGGCTATATGGCAAAGCACTTTTCCATCTCCTGACACCAGATCATAGGAGAATACTGCTTGGTCTCTTTGCAGAAAATTTGGGTAAAAAGTACTGGGCTACTAATTCAATGTTAAATTAGAGAAAATAGTTGAGACCAAGATTTGCATATGTCAGGTCATACATGCAGCCCTAATATGTCAGCAGTTGAAAGAGGATTATTAAAAGAGGAAGAATGAAATAATACCAGAATACTAAAACAAAACAAAAAAAAAACCCCAAAAAAAAAAAAAAAAACCCAAAAAACAAAACCCCAAGTCAACCAATCAAAAAACCCCAACCCAAACCCAAAAGCAAACACATAAACAAAACCCCAAACCCCAACAAACCTCTGTAACTGACTGGTCTGTCAGAGAATCTAGTTGTCTCCCTCTGCACACCTGCAGCAATGTTGGATTTATCCTGTCTGCAGAGGTCTCCCCACTCCACAGAAAAGTCTCAGGGGAGGCTGAGGCAGTCAGGGAGGGGGAACAGCCAGCATCTGTTGGGTTGCAACTGGGCTCTCCATATCTACAGGGCACAGTGGATTTTGTCCACTCAGCTTAAAGGAGGCATTCACTGTCATATTGTCCTAGGGTGACTTTATGATGTTTGTATCCCCAATCGTCGATTCTGTTTGTGCTGTATATTGAGTTTCTGTATCTTTAAGA